>PVLA01015817.1:0-23430 GCA_004027455.1 Hydrochoerus hydrochaeris
TGGTCACATCCCATGAGCCAGCAGAAGCCATGTGGGGCCTGGGAGAGAAACAGGAAGGCAGTTTGCCCTTCCTGTGAGAGGTGGAAGCTGTACAGGGCCAGGGTGGAGGAACAGGATGCCAATTCACCCTTCCTGTGAGCTGGTGGGAGCCATGTGGGACCCAGGAAGAGAAACAGGAAGCCAATGCATTTTGAGGATTCAATTTATTCTAAATATCTGTATTTATTTATTTATTTTTTTGGTATCAGGGTTCAAACTAATAACACTACACTTGCTAGGCAGGCACTTGGGCTGCTGAACTCAATCTGGAGACCTGTTTCTGTTTTGAAATCTAGTTTTAACTGCCACAAACACGTTACAGTTGAACCTCGTTGAGGTGGGTTCATGAACAACAATATAGGAATCCAAGCAGCCAAATTGATAAATTTGTAATTTAATTAGCTTAGCTCAGGACCACTTGTATATAGATCCCCCTGTTTCAGAGTCCAAACATGGTTCCAAACTGGAAAGTTGCAGAGCTTTTAAAATAGAGAACCACAAAAAGACATCCTGTTGGAAACAGTTAAGCTAGAATCTTCCATTAGATTTTGGTTGACACCTGTATCTTGCTTCTTTTGTTGAGCAGGTTAATTTTTCTCCTGTGTACAGCTCATTCTGTTTTTTTCATGGGACTTGTACCCTGAGGAATCTTCCATTTTCCTGGGTCAAATGCAGGGCACTAAGTTAATTGCAATACTCAAGATGGAGTCAGTTATGCCAAGCTGTAACACTCTCAATGTGGTAACATGTGTTTCAGTACAAGTATGCATTGTATGATGTTTAAATCAGGTTCAGACTGTAGATCCTCTAGCATTAATCTATTTTGAAAAATTTCAAAAGTTGTTTTTCGATTTTGAAATGATGGCTTTCCCTAAACATATTCATGAAGCATTTATGCAATTTTTTCGTGTGTGGACATTTTCACTAAATAATATGTACAATATCACCTCTAATTTCACCTCGTGTGTGGACATTTTCACTAAATAATATGTACAATATCACCTCTAATGCTTCAAAATGCATTGGACTACCCTAAAAAATGACAGTTTTTAAAGGTTGAATGATCTTTTGCTTCTGACTTTCAAATTAAGGCTGACAAGAATTTTAATTATAAAAATGCTGTATGTGCACTTGAGATAATTTGTAGAATACAGTATTTAGAAAATATCTTTGCTTGTAACTCTGATGAGTTTTATTCCATTTAATTTCTTCATTTTTTTAAATATTTGTTATCATACATTCATGTAATTTTCTCCTAGAGTATAGATATCTCTTGAGAAATAAGACTTAGATACTTTAGACAAAGTGATTTATTTTAAAGAATTTGCCCTTGCAGCAGGGTGTGGTGGCTCACATCTGTAATCCCAGCCATTGGGAGGGTGAGGCAGGAGGATTGTCCAAGTTCAAGACCAGCCTGAGCTACAAAATGAGCTCAAGGCCAACCTGAACTGCATGGCACGACCCTGTCTCAAAAAGAACTAACATATAAAAAAAAAAAAAAAAAAAAAAGAATTGGCCCTCATAATTATGGGGACTACAATCTCCCAAGATCCATCTGCAAGCTAGAGACCCTAAAACACCAAGGATACAATTCTCTCTCCTCCAAAGATCCAAAGGAGTTGATGGTGCGAATCCTAGTCTAAGCTCAAAGGAAATAGAATGAGATGTCCCACAGCAAGTAATTAGCAGAAAAAAAGGGGTCAACTCTGTGTTCTTCAGTCTTTTTTCTTTGCATCCAATCCTCCTCAATAGGTTTATGCATTTTGGAAAAAAAAATCCTTCATGCTGACTTTACTAATTCAAGTTGACTCATAAAATGGACTATCACACTTACTGATATTTATCAGGGAAATTGGGTTAGTAGGTTGTCCGATATTAGTCCCTTTCCATTTTGTAGAAATAAACTCATCTATTTAGGCTGTAGTGAAAATAAGCCCAGAAATTATGCAATTTATTCAATCATTCTTATGCTAAGAATATTATATTAAGCTATGCTTCAGAATATGGTAAATTAAATTGATTTCTCACATTTCATGATCTGGATTTAGATTCATCATTTTTCACAGTAGTAGAACCAAAGGAGTATAAGAAACAAGACACTAAATGTTTAACTATATTCCAAAGACTTGTCTTATTCTGTTTTCTAGAACACTGGGTAAAAATGTAGATAGAGAACACAGGACAATAATCCCTCCCCCAAATGTTGCGTTGTCCTGTACTCTGTTTCATTTTGTATAAAGTGGATCAAAGAGCTGTGTGGTAAATACAGAAGGGTCTCTTGGGTGCCAAAATGTGCAGGGGATGAAGAGTGACCATAGGAAGGACAGGTGGTGTCACACTGTAGTCCTGTGTGATGTGCATCCTAAGAAACCAGTAAGTCAAAAAAGTGAGAGAACACCAAGATATGTGACTTAAATATTTAACACATTCATTGATTGGCATTCACTTTTCAGATTTACATTTTCCTTTAAATACCACAAACTCTTGTTTCCTGCTTTGGCATTTTCAGTCTTTCTTGCTGCTTTCTCTTTCACAAGACTATCTTTTTTTTTTTTTAATACATGTTCCTGGCACGAATTCTTCATGTGCAAGGTATTAATGTATCATTAATTTACAGAGTTTGCCCAGCAAACATAGGTACTTCAGCAAAAGAAAAACTTGCACAAAGCTGTTAGCACTAAATTTATTGAGACATCATGAGATTAATACAATTTACTTTTTTGTTTCTACAATTACAAGAGGTGCTCAAAGTGGTGTCTGTTAGCTCCAGACATTGGCTAGTATGATAATCTGTCATTTGGGTAACCTTGGTTATTAGGATTTTTGCACATGCATTTTAAATTTCTTCTTTAAGGACTCACGGTGTAGTGGGATTTCTATAATATATTCTAGGGTCACCTATAGGAAAGTAACACCATCTGTTGAAAAAAATACCATACTAGGTTTTCTTTTCCTGAAGTGTGTGTGTATTTTTTTTTTTTGGCCGACTGTAATTTTGAGTTCTAAGCTGATATCTAAATGCATAATGTCTTTAAAATGCAGATCACAAAATAATCATCTCACTGACATTCCATTGTGATTTTCTTCTGAAACAAAAATGTGGGCACACTGCAAGCTGAGAATTCACAAACCTGCTAACGCATGCTCTTTTTTGAATGTGCTCTTCTCTCATAAGTGTCTGCCAGAGGCCCCACGGCCCAAATCCTTTCCACTCTGCACACCGCACTCTTCCCTTTCTCTCCTCTGCCAGCACAGTGCAGGCATCCAGCTCTCTCAACACAGTCATGAATGTGAGTCACGGGAATAGTGCCACGGGGTTGCCAAGCTCTGGGAGAAATTTAATCCATTTTCTTCACAGTACACTTTTCTATAGACCATGTTGAGTGTTAAACACAGAAGAAGTGCAACAAATAGATTCATAAATGAAAAACATGATTCAGCAATGGATGGTATATTGTTTTGCAGTTAAGAAAAAAATGAATATACGTTTAACTCCAAGATCAGGGAAAGTTTTGGGTTATATTTTATCTTATTTTTTTATTGCTGAGACAAAATACCCCAAACCTACAAATTAAAGGAGGAGAATTCTATTTTGGCTCATCTTTTCCATCCCTGCATTGCCAGCCCCAAGGCAGGATGGTAAGGCCAAAGGGCATCACAGACTAAATCTGCTCAGGGGAAGCAAGAAAAGAAAAGAGGAGCCTGGGAGGGAGAGACACTCTTCCAGGTCATGCCCAGTGACCTTCCTCTAAACAGGGACCAATGACTGTATAAGTGACTGAAATTTTCGATTTTCAAGTGTCTACTGTCTTCATCAATAATCTCAATACTCAGTTCCCCTGAATACACTTCTTTTCCACAAGATTCATAAATGTTGAACAAAACTGACATTGATTATAAAATTAAAGGTTCTGGTGATATATCTTCAGATGTTTTTGACTGAAACCCTGCCACAAAGAACTACAGAGCTGAAACTTAAAGAGACAACTTCAACCAAATTTTTAGGAAATACAGCTGAGGACAGTTATAGTTTTTTGCTAATATTAACACTTAAAAATAAGTATTTGGGACTCTTCATATTATCAGGATTACACTTTTGTTAATTTATAGTTTATGTTTCCAGACATTTGAGAACTACATTACTGTTATTAATGTAGAAGACACACACTCACATAAATTAATGTGATACACTTCTATTTCACAAGTATGAAATCATACCTATTTGACAGGTTAGATATCAAATGCAGAAGACATACTCTTTATAGATCAGTATATGCATACTTAAGGCTTTGTAATTAGAGACAGGCCATCTTCAGTGCATGAAAAGGGTTAAATTGATAAAGCAGTAATTGCTGAGATAAAACATTTGCTTTGCCATACACTTGATTTCTAAGAAATAATATTAATTCAGTTTGGACAAATGTACAACTTCAGTCTTGGTCAATACGTTGCCATTCCTGTTTATTCGTTGTTCTTCTTTTTGAGTCAAACAGGTGATACTGAAATTTTTTTTATGATACTGAGGATCAAATTCATGACCATGTGCTTGTAAGGCAGATGCTTATGCCACTGAGCTAAATTCCCAGCTAGTGATACTAAATTTTTACTCTATTTTCTACTTTTTCACTGAAATGTAGCCATTTTAATGATAATGAAATTTAAGGTTACAATTAAATGTAAACTATTTCTCCTTGTTTTCATATTTTGAAGGAATCTAAACCATTAAGAAGGTTGCATGTCTGAAGGTATAATTCTGAAAGACCTAATCACATAGAAGAAAAATCTCTAACAGAGCTGAGAAAATTAGTATAGCTGGCTATTGTACTTTCTTGGAAGGACAGGACCATGGGACCAGGAGAGCTTTCTGGAATGACTGGCAAGGGAAATAGTGCTCTAAGGGAGGGGCTCAGCAAGATAGGAGACCCATGTCAAATTACCTGTCTAAATGGGTTTCAAAAGAGCTGAGCCTTAACTACTCCCCTTCTGGGTATCTTCACAGAAGAATTAAAACCATCATACCACAATGATATATGTGCACCCATGTTCATAGCAGCACAATTTGCAATAGCTAGATGTTGAAAAGAAATGCCCATCAAGTAAGGAATGTCTAAAAAAAAGATGCGGTACTTTTATATAATGGAGTACTACTCAGCAATAAAAAGGAAAAACAAGATTTTTATAGGTAAGTGGCTGCAACTTGAGTACTCATTAGTGAAATAAATCAGACATACATGTGTAAACATATTGTCTCACATCAGAAGCTGAAACAAACAAAATGCATATATATGTATATATATATATAATATAGTTAAGATAGTTAGGCTACTGATTTCTCTGAATTCATTGAAGAGAAAGATTTGTGCTGGTACTAGTTGGACTATTGAATGCAGATGTCTTGCGCTCTGGGTGGCTGATTTGGCACTGGCAATGAGCAATGTATGTACCATTGTTGTCCCCTGATTGTTGTGCTTTGGAACAGAGACAATCTGAGTAATGCATGATAAGTGACTGGGAAGTTGAGGCCTCCAGATGGACAGAGAGAGCAACATTCCAAAACAGCCACTATTTATTGGGTGTGTACGACGATAGGCGGGGCTAGTGGAAGATTCGAAATTGTTAGAAAACTCAGAGGTTTATAACTCAACCTGCAAGTATAATCTTGGGATGACTCAAGAGGGTCTAGATGATCTTACGCTAAGTAAGATTTTGCCCTGGGGTGCTTTTGAAACTTAGTGGTCTTGTCAGTGTGGTGGTACACACCTGTAACCCCAGCACTCAGAAGGCTAAGGCAGAAGTACTGCTGCAATTTCGAGGCCAGCCTGGGCTGCATAGTGAAACTCTGTCTTAACAACAACAAAGACCCCTCCCCCACAGTAAACTTAGAGGTCTTAGTATTAGTCTTAGTGAATGGGAGACTATGGCCCATCCCTAAAGAGTTAATGGGAAATCTCACACGGATAATACTCGTAATCCCAAGTCTCTATTTATCCCTTAGAGAAGTATGCAAAATTGGCCATTGTGAATCTGTGGTTCCCAACACCCTCCAGACCCAGGTATACCTGTAAAATGATGTGTGGCCTTGGCATTTCAGTATGAGTACCTGCTGGCTGTCTTTTGATCTGATCAGAGTGTGTAAACCTGACACAGAAACCTGGCAGTAAACGAGTGTTTGATAGGTGCTTTATAGGGTGAACAAAGTGAAAATGAAAAGTGAACATCACTATAAACAAAGCAGTGACCATGGGAAAGGATGGGGTGCACATCTCAGACCTTTGGGAAAGAATGAAGGAAAAAGAGAGGTCCACCTAGGACAAGGGAGGGCAGGATTGGGGTGTGGAGAGGGTTTACCGGTGCGTCTCAACCCCGCGGTACTCACTAGGGCCCTCTCCCTCACCCTCGGGTTCGCTGCATGGCTGGGGAAGGTGCTTTTCTTCAGTGATGATGGTGATGATGAGCGTAAGCAAGGTGATGATCAGGATAATGACTGCTTTGGAATCTAGAAACATGCTACCGATGCAAGTCAACCACTGTTGACCAGCAAAGCAAGGAATCAGTCACATGAGGTCAATGAGGAAGAATCAAGTGTGGCACAAGCAACAAAGGGAAGAGAAAGTAGCAAGCAGTTAGGATGGTGTAAGTATCTGGGGTGGTCAAAGGAAACTGTTATAAGGTCAATACATTCACCTACAAGGTCATTGCCAAACAATAGAAAGTGGAAAAAGATCCCTACAATTAAATTGGAATATATTGTATTGAATTCAAGAAAATGTATTCAGTTTTACTAAAATGTAAAAGAGCAAATCTAAGCAATTTCTTATTATTTGTTTACTCTAGGATTGTAAAGGATAAGCAGTGATCATTTCCACTGATGATTAGAGTATGATGTACTCATCAACTTTGTATAAGCATTGAATTACCAACTGACATGAATTTTCTGAAGAAGAAAAAAAAAATAAAAGAAAAGAAAAGTCAAGAAAGGATTGAATGGCCAGGGGCTGTGGCACAGGCCTGTAATCCCAGCACTTGGGAAGCCAAAGGCAGGAGGATCATACAAGTTGGAGGCCAGCTTACACCACATAGTGAGTTCACGGTCTTCCTGAATTACATAGGCAGTCACTGTGTCAAAACTAAATAAATAAAATCAAATAAACAAAAAAGGAGTGAATGTAGGTGCAGACAGATATCCACAGTTATATCCTGATAGATAACCAAACATTACAACTAAAAACGCTGTACTGGTCAGTTTTCCTATTGCTCGGACAAACACCAGACCCCTACAGTTTAAAAGCAGAATGACAAACCAGGTGTGGTGGCTCATGCCTGTAATCCTAGCACTCAGGAGGCTGAAGCAGGAGGATTGTTGCAAGTTCAGCACCAACCTGGGCTACAAAGTGAGTTCAAGGCCAGCCTGAACTGCATAGTGAGACAAAGTCTCAAAAAGACAATCAGCCAATGAATAAACAGCAGAACAGAGTCTGCACCAGTTGGTCATCCCAGTCAGAGGTGATCCTGAAAACTTCTGCTGGAGCCTACAGTAGAGACCCAGATGAAGACTGCTCCTTCCCAAAGAGACAACCCAGGCAACATTGTGATATCCTTGAGGGATGTGAAGATTCAGAAAATACAAATGTGGCCTTAGGGAACCCCTCTGGTAGTGTTCCTCTCAGCACTAGAGTTTTTCCACCAAACTATATGCATGGCTATGCGGGTCTCTGACAGCTTCTGGGCTAGGTAGAAGGCTGGGCTTAGAGAACCATCCCATGGGTCCACAGCCTGCCTAGAGGTGATGGTGCAGCTGCTCTAAGATACAAACTTCAGCCTATGGCAAAGGAAAGCTGCTCAACAGCGCAGCCAGAAGCAGAGGTGAGTGGAATAGTAGCAGGATGACCATCTCCAAGATGAAGCCCCACTTGTCCCCCTGCTCCCAAGATACCCAGACTTACAGTTTGCTCGTCTCCTACCTGTTTCTCAAGCCAATCAAATGACAATCATGATTATCATTGCAAATGGGGTCAGGTCAGACCTGGTGGCACATGCCTGTGTCCCAGCTCTTAGGCTGCTGAAGTAGGATCACTAAGAGTTTGAGGCCAGCCTCGGCTACCTAGTGAGTTCAAGGGCCACCTGAACAGCACAGTGAAACTCTTCCTGAAAAAAAAAGCATAAATAAATAAATAAACAAATGGTTAAGCTGTTTGGATTACATTTACTGGAAATCAGAAAAGAAATTCTTGTTTTGGGGCATTCATTTATTTTAACACTTGTGCAACTTCTGCTTCACATGATTCGTGTTTTGTTTTGTTTTGCTTCGTTTGAGAAAGGGTCTTCCTATGTACCTCAGGCTTGCCAATCTCACTGCGTAGCTCTGGCTGGCCTAGAACTCATAGCCATGCTCCTCCTTCTGCCTCCTGAATGCTGGGACTACAGGCACATGCATCCCAGCCCTCGGGAAGCTGAGGGAGGAGGACTGGCAGCCTAAACTACATAAGAGACCCTGTCTCAAAAATAAATAAAATAAAATAAATTGGCCAAAGATGTTAAAAGAATTTTAATTCAATTTTTACATCAGGGTGTAGCACCCACCTTGGAAAATCCAGGCATTTATCTCTACACATTTTGAAAGACTGGATGACTCCATCAGATCGTAGAACTAGGAGTGGTCTTTGGAGATGATTAAACCTCAGGCAAAATTCTCCTCCAGAGCTGAGTGCTTTGAGATAACTACAGCCACTAAGAGAACATCTGATCTGAACTCAACAGAACGGCTTATTGATCTGGCTCACAAAATTGCTGTAGCAATTCCCATAGGAAAGAGTACAATATCCTCAAATGCAATTTCTACTGTTTGTTGAAAAATAGGAACTTGTCTGTCAACTTTCTTCCTATATTTCAGGTTAGGTTTCTCTCAAAGAATTTAATAGGAAGAAATGTTTCATTATTTTAAACTGATGTATTAAATGTATGAAGTCTTTTTAAAAATTCAGTTGATGAACATAGTACAGCTTCTTTCTTTCTTTCTTTCTTTCTTTCTTTCTTTCTTTCTTTCTTTCTTTCTTTCTTGGTACTGGGGATCGAACCCATGACCTTGCCCTTGCCAGGCAGGCACTTGAGCTGCTAAGCTAAATCCCTGGCCCAAGATAGTACAGTTTTATCACATGATTGATTATATATATTCAGAGGGTTCAGAGATGATTGCTTCCAAGTACCATCTAATGTCTTTGGTGCAATAAACGTGATTGTGTGGTTATGTTAGAGAGAGTGGTCCATGCCACCCAGTTATGTAAGTTAGGATATTGTGTGTGTCCATTTTTATTTTATTTTATATTTTTTGAAACAAAACATTTATTAGCACATTTTAGACATACATAATGATAACATCCATCATGGGGAATTTCTACCTGTACGTGATATATCTTGCTTCTTTTTTTTTTCTCATTTCCCCACCTTCCTTTCAACCCCTCTTCACCTCTTTATGTATAAAAGCTTTGTTTACATTTTTTCTTTCCAGTTTCTGGTTTTTTTTCTTGTTCATTCTTTCCTTTTCTCCATCCCCACCCTTGTTGCCCTTCTCATCTGAACATTTTCTTCTCATTTCACATTCATTATACATTTTGGTCCTTATTTACACTTTTGGTTCCTAACACCAGACAAACAATGTGGCATTTAAACATGCTTGTTCAATTTTTTTTTAACTTAAGAGTATGGTCTCAAATTTCATCCATTTACCTATAAATGTCTCAAGCTGCTTATCCTTCTTTATGTCAGAGTAGTCCTCTACTGTATTTTTTAAAAAACCCATGTCTTCTTTATCCATTTTTCAATTGATGGCATTAAACATGATTTTGCATATATAGCTGTGGTATTATCCTTTTAATTCTTTTGGGAAGATACTCTACTTTCAGGTTTATGAGGAATCTCCATTCTGATTTCCACAGTAACTACACCAGTCTATACTCCCATCAATGGTGGAAAAGGTTTTGTTTTTCCCCACAGCCCCAACAATACTTGTCATTGACTGATTTCTTGATAATAGGTATTTTTCTGGAGTGAGATGAAATCTCAGCATTGCTTTATTTATTTATTTATTTATTTTAAAGAGGATAGAACAGAATACAACCTAAAATAATATAAAAGATACTGGACTTCAAAACATTATGAAATCAGCAATAATTACCATAATGCCTTTTGATGTCTTCAAAAATAGCTGCAGACAACTTCAGATATAGTAAAAATCAAACAGAACAGAATGGAATAGAAACAATAAAAACAAAACAATGAATGCATTAAAGGACTTCAAAACAAGCCTGTAGTAAATCCAAAATTGCTACCATAATATATCTTGCTATCTTTGAAATAGTTGCTCCAGCCATCATCGGATTTGACATAATAAAACAAAACAAAACAAAAGAAAACCCAACCCAACAAAACAATAGAAATGATATAGGACTTCCAAAACAATAGGGGATGGACAGTGGCTGCAACCCTAAGAAGGAGATGGGCCCTAGATGTCACACTGTGTACCACTATCCTCTGAACCTATGATCAGACCACTGGCCACAGACCTGTGAGGTTAGTGAACCACCAAAGCACCACAGGCATCCAATTGCTTTTCACCTTCACCTTTATCGCTATCATCACAGCCTGTGTTTCTCCAGATAAACCAGTTGCTTATGGTAGTGGGTAGGCAGTGGGGAGGGGGTTGGTGCTTCTGGTTTGCCAGTCTGTGTGCCGGAAGGGACTGGGGTCTGTTTTTTCGAGTCCAGAGGTGGCCCACTCAAGGTGCTGGTTCCCAGACTGGGCTTGCTCTAGTGTGGCTTTATTCTCTCTGCTCCCAGTCTGCCCTCAGCATTGCTTTAAATTGCATCTCTCAAATGACCAATGATGTTAAACATTTTTCCATGTATTTGTTTGCCATTTCTACCTCTTCATGTGAGAAGTGTTGTTTTAATCCAGATACCTATTTTTGGATTGAATATTTAAATTTTGGGGGGGGTTCTGATATTTGTGAGTTCTTTATACATTCTAGATATTAGATCTTCTTCTGAGGAACACCTGGCAAAAAACCCTTCCCATTCTGTGTGTTGTCTCTTCATTCAATTGCTGGTTTCTTTTGCTATGCACAAGCTTTTTCGTAAGATGAGATCCCAGTTGTTGATTGTGATATTTTCTGTGAGATCAGGGTTTTATTTATAAAATCTTTGTCCACACCAACATCAGTAAGAATTCTACTTAGTCTACCTTCCAGCAGACTTAGTGTTTCTTTTTAATACTTAGATTTCAATCCATTATGATTTGGGTTTATTGTATGGTGAATGATACTGGTCTAGTTTTAATCTTCAACATGTGAAAAGTCAGTTTTTCCAGCATCATTTGTTAAAATAGATAGCTTTCTTTCAGTGAAGGCAATAGGCACTTTGTCAAAGATGAAGTAACTGAGTATGTTTGGAGCTGCTTGTGTATCTTCTATTCTGCTCCACTCATACTCGGATCTGTTTTTTTCTTTTTCCTTTTTGCCAGTACCATGCTGTTTTTAACACAGTATATTTGTAGTATAATTTCGAGTCAGAAATTTGAAATTGCCTTTGTTGTCCAGAATTGCTTTTGCTAGTCTGGGTCTCTTCTGGTTACAAATGAATTTTAGGATTGTTTGTGAGATACACTATTGGAATTTTGGTCAAGATTACATTAAATGTGTAATTATTTTGCATGTCTGACCATTTTTAATATATTGGTTCTTCCTACCCAAGTTCAGGAATATCTTTTCATTTTCTGCTTTTTGTTTTCCTCTTTCAGAATACTGTAGTTTTTTTCCTTTCTTTCTCATTTGCTAGAGTACTCTAGCTTTTAATGTAGAAGTCTATTACTTCCTTCATCAGATTAATTCTTACTTTTTTCAGGGTTTTTAAAATGATATCATGAAAGGTGTTGTTTCCCTAATTTCTCTCTTAGTGAGTGTGTTATTTTTGTACAGGAATGCTATTGAGTTTTGAGTGTTTACTTTGTATCCAGCTATATCCTGAATTTGTTTATTAAATCTAGAAATTGTTGGTAAAGTTTATGGAGTTTTCTATGTAAAGTATCATGTCACCTGCAAGTAATGTTAATTTAACTTCTTCCTTTTTTATCCTTATTCTTTTTATTTATTTCTCTTGTCTAACTGCGCAGGCTAATGTTTCCAGATGTATATTGAATAGGAGTGGTGACAGTGGATATCCTTGTCTTGTTCTTGATTTTATAGTGAAAGCTTTCAGTTTTTGTCCATTTTGTATGATGTTGGCTGTGGATTTGTCAGATAGTTTTTAACAGATTGAGATAAAGACCATCTATTCTAATTTTCTGTAGGATTTTTATCATGAACAGGTGTTAAGACTTTGTCACATGATTTTTTGCCTCTATTTAGATGATTGTGTGGTTTTTGTCATGGCACTTTTAATGAGATATATTACATTTACTGATTTAATGAGATATATTACATTTACTGTTGACACATTCCTGAGTTCCTGGGATGAATCTTACTTTGTGATGATATATAATCTTCCAGATGATTTGCTATTCTATTTGCCAGTATGTTACTGAGGATTTTTGCATGTATGTTCATTAGGGAGATTGATTTGTAGTTCCCTTTTTTGGTTGGATCTTTCTCTGGTTTTAGTATCAGAGTAATACTTGCTTCCAGGAATGAAATCTGGAGTATTGCTTCACTTTCAGTTTCATTAAAGACTACAAAAGTCAGCAGCATTAGGTCTTCTCTAAATTTTGTGTAGATTTCAGTACTGAATCTGCCAGGTCCTAGGCTTCTCTACCATGATGTTCATGCCTTGGAATCAGCCAAATGTGGACTGAGTCCCTTAAAACTGTAAGTAAAACTATCTCTTTCTTTACTTACAGTGACACCTCAGTTCACAAGTGCTTTTGTTTGCAAGCAATTCAGTTCACAAACAAAAGTGTTTCACAAAATTTTGCTTCCATTTGCAAACTCTGCATCAGGTCACAAACACAAACATGGCCCTCTTTCCTGAAATCATAAAATATATTGGACTTGTAAACAGTGGTACCACTGTACATACATTGGGTAATTTGCCTGAAAAACTGATCAATATAAAGTGACATCACTGTTTTCTAATCCTCCTTTCCATTCTTATTCTGAACCCTATAAGATCAGGTATTTTACCTTCCATGTGTGAGGGAAAGCATATAGTAAATGTCTTTCTGTGCCTGAATTATTTCACATAATGTACAGTTCCCTAGTCATATTCATATTGTTGCAAATAGCAGGGCATTTTGGTTTTTTAATTTAATTATATTTATTATAAGGGTTTTTTTTAAGAGTTGTGTGTGTGTGTGTGTGTTTGTACTTTTGTTTTTGAGGCATGGTCTCACCATATACTCCAGGCTAGTCTTGGTCACTATGTGCCCCAGACTGGCCTCAAGCTTTCTCTTTTCTTGAAGTGTGTACATGCTTATTGAGCATAATCTGCATAATTACAATACATGACACATGAAGAGTTCATGCTGGGAACACATATTAAGAAAATATGAGAGTGCCGTGAAAAAGAAAGCAGCAGCAAGGACTGAGAAAGCCAAAGGAGGAAACCATACTTATTAAAGAAATGAAAACCAGAGAGGTGAAAGCCAATCAATGAATGTGTTAAATATGTGAGCCACCAACTCTATATTCTTTCCTTTTTTGACTTCTTAGTTCCATAGGTTGAAGTAACATTAAACATTCAGTGTCTTGTTTCTTATACTCCTTTTGTTCTACTACTATGGAGAAAAAGTGAATCCAAATCCAGATCATGAAATGCCAAAAATCAGAGACAGTAAATCTGCCATTTCTGAAGCACTGCTTAATATAATATTCTTAGCATAAAAATGATTGAATAGGTCCATGATGGGGGAAGGGGGTGGTGTGTGCACCATTTCTAGTCATTTTCAAAGCACCTTGCACTAATTCTCACAGCCCAGATGCCTGCCCCAGCTCTGCCCTGCATAATAAAATGGCTAATCAGGAGAATGGTAATGCAGGACAGTTAAAAGAGGAAGAACCAATGGATACTTCCAGTGTAACTCACACAGACACTACAAGACACTGATAGAGGCAGACCTCCCACAGAAGGTGGCAGAAAGACTTGATAAAATATTTTAGACAAGATTGGTAGCTTGTAACGATCTTAATGAAAGGGCAACTGATACTCTCAGAGAATTTAATGAAGAAAGAGCTTTGTCTGTGCAGCAACAGCTCAAGGAAAGTGACAACACATGTTCAGAAAAGAAGTGCATTTTTATATGTAGTTAGGAAGCCCTACAGGCAAAGGGGAAAACAGGGCAGCAAAGTGCAAGAGTCCACAAAGGGACATGATGAAGCAAAGATCAAGGCCTTACTTGAGAGGACTGCTTATACTCTGGATGTAACAATAAGACAGAGAAAGTGTGTACACACCAAACAATGTGTACTCGGGTGTGCAGCCTGGAATTGGAACACAGATCTTTGTAGGAAAAATAACAAGAGATCTGTATGAGGATGAGTTGGTGCCCCTTTTTGAGAAGGCTGGTCCCATTTGGGATCTGTATCTTGTGATGGATCCACTGTCTGGTCAGAACCAAGGATAGCATTTATCACCTTCTGTGGAAAGGAAGCTGCACAGGAAGCTGTTGTGTGACAGCTATGAAACTCACCCTGGTAAACACCTTGGAGTGTGTATTTCTATGGCAAATAACAGACTTTTTGTTGGATCCATCCTGAAGAATAAGACTAAAGAAAACATTCTGGAAGAATTCAGTAAAGTCACAGAGGGTTTGATCAACCCGATGACAAAAAGAAGAATGGGGGGTTCTGCTTCCTTGAAGAGAAGGATCGCTAGCTGGATGTCAGCCCTAAGTGGAAAAGTGAAAGTATGGGGAAATGTTTTTATAGGTGAATGGGCTGCACCTGTGGAAGAACCAGATTCGGAAGTCATGGCTAAGGTGAAAGTTTTATTTGTGAGAAGCTTGGCTGCTACAGTGACAGAAGAAATATTGGAAAAGTCATTTTCTAAATTTGGAAAGCTGGAAAGAGTAAAGAAGTTGAAAGATTATGCATTTGTTCATTCCAGAGACAGAGGACCTGCTGTTAGGCTATGAATGAAATGAATGGAAAAGAAATAGAAGGGGAAGGAATTGAAATAGTGTTCACTAAGCCACCAGATAAGACAAGGAAAGAGTGCCAAGCAGCTAGACAGGCCTCCAAAAGTACTGTGTATGAAGATTATTGCTCACTCTCCTCAAATGCCACCCCCAATTAGAGGTTGAGGTTGTGATGGGGGTAGAGGTGGATATGGCTACTCTCCAGATTACTATAGCTACGAAGATTACTGTGATGATTACTATGGTTATGATTATCATGACTATTGTGGAGGTTATGAAGATCCCTACTATGGCTATGATAAGGGCTATATAGTAAGAGGAAGAAGAAGGGGAAAGGGAGGTCAAGGTGCTCCACCACCACCAAGGGGTGTGGAGCACCACCGCCAAGAGGTAGAGCTGGCTATTCACAAAGGAAGCACCTGTGGGAGCATCTGTGGGACCACCAAGAGGCTCTAGGGGTGGCAGAGGGGGTCCTACACAACAGCAGAGAGGCTGTGGTTGCTGTGGAGCTTGGGGCAATTGTGGGGGCAATATAGGAGGCAATGCAAAGTCAGATGGGTTCAACCAACCTGATTCCAAGTGTCATCAGACCAACAACCAACAGAACTGGCATTCAGCAACCGCTTCAGCAAGGTGATGTCTATTCTGGTAACTGTGGTTATAATAATGACAACCAGGAATTTTTATCAGGATACTTATGAGCAACAGTGGAAATAGACAAGTGAGGGCTTGAAAATGATACTGTTAAGATACAATTGGCTTTAGATCTACATTCTTCAAAAAAAATTGGCTTAACTGTTTCATCTTTAAGTAGCAATTTGCTGCCATTTGTATTGGGCTAAAGAAATCACAACTGTGTATATACTCAAGTATTTTTATTTTTCTTATTTTCATAAACACTCTTGCACATTATTGGGCTTGCAGAGTTCCCTTATTTGGGGGGTTACAATGATTTTTTTCATTTCAGGCTTCATTTTAGCTTCAGAACAAGTTGTTATGTCATAATTTTGCAGAAACTTTGCTTTGGACATTTTTTTTTTTTGGATTTGGGATAGATTGCATAGGAGTATGAAAGTATGCTGTAAATAAAAACACAAGTTAGTGCTTTGTCTTAATAGTTTTAAGAAAGTAAAGCAGAAAATTTTAAGTTTTCTTGTTTTAAAAATAATCTATGACTGCATTTTTGCATTCCTGGAAGTAGGTTAACTGTGTTTTTAAATTGTTATAATTTCACACTTTTTTGAAATCTTCTCTACAAATTTGTTTGGCTTAACTGTCAAAGCCATGACAATTTGTTCTTTGATGTGATTCTATTTCCAATTTCTTGTTCATGTAAGATTTCAAAACAAACAAACAAAACAAACAAAAAGAATGACTGAATAAATTGGATAAATAAATCCATTCAAAACAAACAAAAAGAATGACTGAACAAATTGTATAATTTCTGGGCTTATTATCAGCACAGCCTAAACAAAGGAGTTTAATTATACAAAATGAAAAGGGACTAATATCAGATAATCTACTAACACAGTATTTCTGATAAATATTGCTAGGTGTGATTGTTATTTTATGGGTCAACTTAAATCAGTAAAGTCAACATGGAAGATTCTTTCCCCAAAATGCATGAGCCTCAAGAACCAATTAAGGTAGGGTGAAGGCAAAGAAAAAGACTGAGGAGAGCTCAGCTGATCCCTTTTTTCTGCCTAATTGTTCACCTTGTGACATCTTATTTCCCTTGATCTTGGACTACAATTTACACCATAAACTCTTTTAGATCTGTGGATGAGAATCAGTTGTATCTGGGGCTTTTTAGGGTCTCCAGGTGCAGACAGAAGAACTTGGGAGGTTTCAGCCCCCAAAAGAATGAGAGCCACTTCCTTAAAATGAATTGCTGTCTTTGTCTAAATTTTCTGTGTGAGTTTTATTTCTCAAGAGATCCTTAACTGATATCCTAGGGGCAAATTGCATGAATATATGATAACATACATCTAACAAATGAAGAAACTACATAGAATAACACTGATCAGAATATAAGCAATGAGACATTTTCTAAATACTGTACTCTACAAGGTATCTTAAATGCATGTGTGATATATCTCCATGGTTAAAAAGTCCTGTAGCTTATAGAGGAAACCAAATTAGAAGTCCTCTCCCATGTAAACACAGAAATAACAACATTAGTAAAGGAGTTGCTGAGTGCAGCTAAAGAAGAAATAAAAAAAAAAGTACAGGAGTATGGGAAACTGATTGAAACCTTGAATGGACAATATAGAAGACATGCAAAATTCATGAAACAAACTCAAAGAGACATCCAAGAAACATAAAATTCTATTCAAAGCATGCAAAACCTGTTAAATGCAGCTGAAGACAGGATTTCAGATCTTGAGGACAGGATCACAATTAGTGATCACGAAAGGATAGAACTTTTAAAAATAACAAAGCAGCATGAAGTGACAATCCAACAGCTTCAAGATGATGCCAAGAGCAACAATATAAGTTTAATAGGCATCAGTGAAGAGGCAGGAGTCAATGCAAATGACATAGACAAAATATTCACAGAACAGAAGAAAATTTCCCAAACATGGGGAAAAAAGCTGAGGCATATAGAACACCAAACAGTCACAATTAACGTAAATCCACACTCAGACACATAATAATTCAGATATCAGGCATACATCGTGAAAACAGAATACTAAAAGCTATTAGAGAAAAGACACAACTCACCTATTAAGGAAAGCCCATTAGAATCACAGCAGACTTTTCAGCACAAACTCTCAAGTCAAGAAGAGCTTGGAGTGAGGTATTTCAAGCCATGAAAGAAAACAACTTTCAACCCACACTGATGTACCCAGAAAAACTTTCATTCAAATTTAATGGAGAAACAAGATACTTCCATGACAAAGAACAACTGAAGAAATTCATGCCCACCAAACCAACCCTAGAAAGAGTACTGAAAGACATACCAGACAGAGATAAAAACGACCAAAATCCCCAGAACAAAAACAGAAAGAAACCACCAGGTAGGACAAGCAATTAAACAAGGGAAAAAACAGAAAGCAAACAACTGGAATATAACATGGCAAAGTCGAGCCAGTACATATCAGTGATATCCATAAATGTAAATCTATGGATTTTCAATTCACCTATAAAAAGAAATACCTCAATTCACCTATAAAAAGAAATACATTGACAGAATGGATCAAGAAACATGATCCTACAATATGCTGCATACAAGAAACACATCTGGCCCGAAAGTAAACTCATAGATTAAAAGTCAAAGGATGGAAAACAGTATTCCATGAAACAGGAACCCAGAAAAAAGCAGTGGGAACTGCTCTATTTGCAGACAACGTGAAATTCAAATCTAAAATGATTAAAAGATAAGGGCAGTACATACTCGTTAGTGGAAAAATTCAAGAGGAAGAACTAACAATTATAAATATATATGCACCAAATACAGGAGCACCCAATTATATAAGACAGATACTAATGGGCATGAAAAAACAAATACACAAGAGCACAATTATAACAGGGCATCTTAACAGCCCATTGTCACAAAGAGATAGATCAAATAGACAAAAAGTGAAAAAAGAAATAACAGAACTGAATCATACCTTCAAGCAACTGGACTTAGTAGATATTTACAGTGTTCCACCTAACTACATCAGAATACACATTCTTCTCAGCTGTGCATGGGACATTCTCCAAAATAGACCATATATTATCCCATAAAACATTCTTAAGTAAATGAAATGGTATTGAAATCATCCCTTGCATAATATCTGATCATAGTGCACTGAAATTAATGGCAAAAGAAATTGCAAAACCTGCATAAATACATGGAAATTAAATAACAACCTTTTGAACAGCCAGTGAGCTACAGATGAAATTAAAGAAGAAAAAAAGCTATACATATAATTCAATGAAAACACAGAAACAACATACTGTAATCTGTGGTATGCAATGAAAGTAGTCTTAAGAGAGAAATATATAGAAATACCTTGTCATATCAAGAAAACAGAATGAGCATAAATAAACAACCTAATGCTCCATCTTGAGCTTCTAGAAAAAGAAGAGCAAGCTAAACCCAGAGCTCATAGAAGAGAGGAAATTATAAAGATTAGAGCAGAAATCAATGCATTTGAAACTAAAAAAAAAGTCAATGAATCAAAAGCTGGTTTTTTGAGAGAATAAACAAAACTGACAAACCTCTAGCTAACTTTATCAAGAGAAAGAAAGAAAAAACCCAAATTCATGCAATGAGAACTGAAAAGGGAGAAATTACTACAGATCCCTTGGAAATTGAAAAGATCATGAATACCTACTTTGAAAATCTCTACCCACATAGAGTGGAAAACACAGAGGAAATGGACAGATTTCTACAAACATATGAACTACCAAAGCTCAAACAAGAAGATATAGCAATTTTGAACAACCCAGTATCAGCTATTGAAATTGAAAATGTAATTAAAAACTTACCAACAAAGAAAAGCCCAGGTCCGGACGGAATCAGAGCTGAATTCTACAAGAAATTTAGAGAAGATTTGACACAAATACTCCTTAAACTCTTCAATGAAATTGAGAAGAAAGCAATCCTCCCTAAAACATTCCTGGAGGCAAGTATTACTCTAATACCAAAACCAGAGAAAGATCGAACCAAAAAAGAGAACTATAGGCCAATCTCACTAATGAGCATTAATGCAAAGATTCTCAACAAAATACTGGCAAGTAGAATGCAGCAAATCACCAAGATTATACATCATGACCAAGTGGGGTTCATTCCAGGAATGCAGGGATGGTTTAACACATGCAAATCAATAAATGTAATACACCACATCAACAGAGCAAAAAAAAAAAAAAAACATGGTCATGTCAAAAGATGCAGAAAAAAATTTTGATAAAGTCCAACACATATTCATGATATAAACCCTTCAGAAACTTGGAATGCACAGTGTCAACTTCAACCTTATAAAGGCCATCTATTACAAACCAAAAGCCAACGTTATAATAAATGGACAAAAACTGAAAGCTTTCACTTTAAAATGTGGAACAAGAAAAGGATATCCACCACCACCACTACTTTTCAATATAGTTCTGGAAACACTAGCCAGGGCAATCAGAAAAGAGAGAAAAGGAATAAAGATAGGAAAGGAAGAAGTTAAATTATCACTATTTACAGATGGCATGATACTCTATATAGAAGACCCAAAAAACTCCATTAAAAAACTACTAAAGGTAATAAACAAGTTCAGCAGTGTAGCTGGATACAAAGTCAATGCTCAAAAATCAATAGCATTCCTGTACAGAAACAAAAAACTCACCGAGAAAGAAATTATGGAAATATCACCCTTTAAAATAATATCTAAAAAAATGAAATACTTAGGAATCAATCTAATTAAAAATGTAAAAGACTTATATGCTGAAAATTATACTATGCTGAAAAAGGAGATTGAAGAGGATACTAGAAAATGGAAGAATATTCCTTGCTCTTGGCTAGGAAGAACAAGCATTGTGAAAATGGTCATACTCCCAAAACTGTTATGCAGATTTAATGCAATCCAAATCAAAATGCCATTGACATACCTCACAGATCTAGAGAAAACACTCCTAAAATTCATTTGGAAACAGAGGAAACCTAGAATAGCAAAGGCAATTCTGGACAACAAAGGCAAGGCTGGAGGCATCTCAGTTCCTGACTTGAATCTATACTACAAAGCCACAGTGATAAAATCAGCATGGTACTGGCAAAGAAATAGACCTGAGGATCAATGGAACAGATTAGAAGATGCAAGCACAATTACAAAGACACTCAGCCACCTGAAAGAGGTTAAATATGTCCACTGGAAGAAGGACAGCCTCTTTAAATAAATGGTGTTGGAAAAATTGGCTCTCCACATGGCAAACACTGAAACTAGATCCATGCCTATCACCATGCATAAAACTAAAGTCAAAATGGATCAAAGACATAAATATTAAAACAGAAACACTAAATCTACTGGAAGACAAGGTAGGTAGAAATCTTAGAGACATGGGGATAGGCAGAGAATTCATGAACAAAATGCAAACTGCACGGGAAACACTTCAAAGAATGAAAAACTGGGATCTCATATTATTGAAAAGTTTCTGCACTTCAAAAGAAATCAACAGAGTGAAAAAAAACCCCACAGATTGGGAAAGAATTTTAGCCAGCAACCCCTCAGACAAAGGACTTATATCCAGAACATATAAAGAATTGAAAAACATCAAGCCCCCCAAATTCAAAGACCCTCTCCAAAAATGGGCATCTGAGATGAACACACAATTCTCAGAGAAAGATAAACAAATGGCAAATAAATACATGAGGAAATGTCCCCCTCACTGGTCATTCGAAAAATGCAAATTAAAACAACATTGAGATTTCACCTCCCTCTGGAAAGAACAGCTGCCATCAAGAAATCAACTGATAATAAATGTTGGTGAGGCTGCAGGGAAAAAGGAACACTGCTCCACTGTTGATGGATATGTAGATTGGTGCAGCCACTATGGAAATCCATATAGAGAATTCTCAGAAGATTAAGATTGGAAGCTCCATTCAATCCAGCTATTCCCCTCCTTAGTATTTTCCCAGAACAACTGAAAAGTTCATATCACAGTGATATATGTTCATAGCAGCACAATTGTAATAGCTAAATTTTGGAAACAACCAAGATGCCCATCAACTGCAGAGTGCATGAAAAAGATTTTTATACAATGGAATATTACTCAGCTATAAAAAAGGATGGTATTGAGGCCTTCAGAGTTAAATGGAGACAACTTGAGATTATCCTCATTAGTGAAATAAATGAGTCATATTTACAAATATCACAGTGTCTCCAGTGTAAAAAGTAATAAGAACTGTAACAGTAATAAAACTCTAAATGTGTAATTGCTATTGTAAAAAAGAGAGGAAAAGAAAGTGCTCTAAGGGATATAACTGCATGTAAGTTTGAGTGTGTAAAATAGATGACCATATTGCTGAATCTTTGTTGGATCTTTGAGCAGAACTGTTTGTAGTCTGACTGTTTGAATATTTACTATGTATCCTTTAATTTTGTAACTTGAACAACTATATCCAAGATGACAATATGTAATTTATCAACTAGTGATTTCTGGCTTTTTTCTCTTTTTCTTTCCTTTTTTCTTTTAGAATTCTGTATTGTTGCTACCCTTTTTTTCTGTTTTGCTTTTTTTCTCTTTAAATGAAATTTGTGAAATGTGTAATTGTTATTGTAACAATTACAGAGAGGGAATAGTAAGTGCTATAAAAGATATAACTGTGTGTATATTTAAGTGTGTAGGAATGATAACCATATTTCTAAGTTCTTGTTGGATTGTTGAACAGATCTATTTGCGGTATCACTGCTGGAATGTCCACTGTCTATGCTTTAATTTTGTAATTTGAACAACTATTTCTAAAAGGACAATATGGAATTTATCAATTAGTGATTACTGTTTACATTTTTTTGAAATTCTATAATATCTCTACCATTTTTCTTTTTTTTCTATTTAAATAAAAAAAATTTTTTTAATTCATGTAGCTTTTGCTTGAATGTCACATGCAAAACAAAATTGTACAACCTCTAAAAGTTGTCATCATTAAGGGCAGTCCAATACATTTTAAAGCAAGGGAAATTAGAGGTAAAACTGTGTATACTGTCATTGCTTAGTGAAAATATCTACACAAAAGTGCACAAATGCTTCATGAATATGTTTGGGAGCAACCATAATGCCCATTTCAAAAGTGTGAAAAAAAAAGCATTTTGAAAGTTTTCAACAAAACAGATTAATTCTAGAGGACCTAGAGTGCTAACCTGATTTAAACATCATACAAAGCGTGCTTGTACTGAAACACATTACCACAGTAAGATGTTCAACTGGAACATATTACCAACAGTATGTATTTGAGTCAATTAAAACTAGATTTCAAAAAAGAAACTTAGGTCTGCAGATTGAGTTCAGCAGCACAAGTGCCTGCCTAGCAAGTGTAGTATTATTAGTTTGAACCCTGATACCAAAAAAATAAATAAATAAAAACAGATATTTAGAATAAATTAAATCCTCAAAATGCATTGGCTTCCTGTTTCTCTTCCTGGGTCCCACATGGCTCCCACCAGCTCACAGGAAGGGTGAATTGGCATCCTGTTCCTCCACCCTGGCCCTGTACAGCTTCCACCTCTCACAGGAAGGGCAAACTGCCTTCCTGTTTCTCTCCCAGGCCCCACATGGCTTCTGCTGGCTCATGGGATGTGACCA
>PVLA01015818.1:7004-23543 GCA_004027455.1 Hydrochoerus hydrochaeris
TTGTGGCCATTTTGGGGACAGTGGTGAAGTCTTCAAAGTGAAGTCCATGAAGGACAGCTGGCTGAGCAGGAAGTACATGGGGGTGTGGATGTGGGAATCCAGCCAGATGAGGAGGATGAGAACAGCATTGCCCACGATGGCCAAAAAGTAAACCAGAAGAATGAGGCAGATGAGTATAAGGAGGTGGTGGGACTCAGGCTAGAGTCCCAGGAGAGTGAAGTCTGTGGTGATCATCTCACTTTTTCTCCTCATGGCTGGACACCACTGTCTAGAAAGGACAGGCAATGTGTCACAGCATCTTTATATTAAATAGTTCTGTACAGCAAAGGATGCAGTTCACAGAGTGAAGAGATCACCTAAAGAATAGGAACAGATTTTCCAGGTACTATTCTGACAGAGGACTAGTATCTAACATATATAAAGATTTAAAACTAGCTACATTCCTGAAGGAATTAAAGGCATCATTCTACAGTGATTAGCACAGTCATGCTAGCACTCAGCACATCCTGCCATAGAGCTGAGCACCTTTCACAGCAGCTGGTCTCTGCCAGCCACCCTGACACCTGTCTGCAGACAGGTGTGTGAGGAACCTGTAAGTGTTAATGAGGCAAAAGAAGAGTGAAATGATGTCGTTGGCAGGAAAGTGATGGATCTTGATGTTAATGATGTTACATGAAGTCAGACTAAGAAAGTAAAATATTCTCTTACATGAGAGATCTCAAATACAAATAAGAAAAATGAGTAAAATAAAGGAGAGATGACAAGAGAGAGGAAAAGAGAAGATGAGCTTTTTGGAGCTAGAGAAGGGGATCAGGGGTGGGTAAGGTGGTGGCACCAAAATGCCTGAAAATGGTCAAGCTGTGTTACTTGCATGGACCAATCAGCCTAGACAAGCATCGCTGTATACACTGCAAACATATGGAAAAAGAGGCAAGTCAAAATCATCTGTGCAGCTAGAAAAAGAATATTATTAACTCAAATTACATATGACTATGCAACTAGTCTACTCTTTCACTCCCAGGTCACCTTGGGATATATTTATGATGACTTCTTTTCTTATTGTGGTGTCTTCAGTATTATGAGCCACTTCTCGACATTCTAAGATTTTCATTTATTTTCTCTTATGAATTTCTTAGTATATTATCTATGTTATAAGTTGTAAACTTGGTCATAACTAGCAGTGAAGAGAAGTATATTCCAATGTTTTTTCAACAAACAGGCAGTTGATTTGATGAAAATTTACTGTAAGCATTTCTTAAATAATCAACTTACCATTTTGAGTTTCTTTGTAGGTGTTAATTCAGCAGAAGAATAGTCATTTTGGATTTTGAAAAGTCATTGTATTTCATTAGACTTGTGAGGTGTCATGGAAAATAAAAATTCTCTTGAAGACAAAAAGTAGAAAACTGGATAACCTGAAAGGAGAACAGCATTTTCAAAGTTCCTTGTGGACTGTACTTATTTTTTCCATTGTACAAAGAGAATGTCTCAATTTCTTCATTCTCCCTGTGCTATGGGAAGTGGAAATGTGTAATAGAACTAACTTGAAGGGCTGGGGATTTAGCTCAGCAGCATAAGTGTCTGCCTTGCAAGCACATAGTCATGAGCTCGATCCCTGGTACCAATAAAAAAAAATAGAAGTAATTTGAGATGTCAACTGATGACACACAGTGGAATGTACAAGGTTATCATAAAGGAAATTGCTAGGGGTGCTTGCAAAAGATGACTTGTTTTAAGCATAGAAATCTCATTTGAATGTGGGCCATGGTGATGCATGCCTGTAATTCGAGCACTTGGGAGGCCAAGGCAGGAAGATCACTGCAAGTTAGAGGCCATCCTGGGCTACATAGTGAGTTCAAGTTTGAAGTACATAGTGAGATCCTGTCTCAAAACCAAACCAAACCAAACCAAACCAAACCAAACCAAACCAAACCAAACCACCACCAACAAAAAAATATCTTCTGTTAAGAAATCTTTGGTAGTGATTATGAAATCTAGAAGCTTAGTATCAAAGATTCTAGTTCTTTTTATCAAGCAACCACAAGGGCTGCCTTACAACGATGGGAAACTTGAGTCACCCTTTTCTGTCTCTCTTCCTTCCTTCATTAAACTTGGCTAAAACCTACCTGTCATACAAAGATGAGTTACTGATTTAAAAACTGATGGATTCAGAGAGTGTATAACATTTCCGGGCCAGAAGTTCTGAGGCATTGGCTACAGTACACATAACTGAAAATTTACTTTGTAAAAATATCAGATTTGTTGCTTTTAAGTTTCCTTCAGGTTCACCTATCCCTCTCCTGTGAAATTAAGAAATGGCATCACAACTTTTTTTATTCATTCCTCATTTGATGCACACTTGGCTTGCTTCCAAGATGTAGCTATTACAAATTGTGCTGTGACAGACATGGATGCACATATATTGCTGTGGTATGATGTTTTTAATTATTCTGGGAAGATACTCAGAAGGAGAATAGTTGGGGAGAATGGGACCTCTACTCCTAGTAGTTTTTTGAGGAATTTCCACACTGATTTCCAAGGTGGAAAAAAAGAAGGAAGGGAAAAGGAAAAAATTACATATATATACATATATATGTATATATACACAAAATAGATAGTTATACTTCTAATTGCTATTAGTTCATTGAAAGGAAAGTTTTGTGTCTGTATGGTTTAATCAATTTTTCAGACCTATATTTTGCAATGCGAACAACTACTCTGAAGATAATATGCAATGTACTAACCATTGTTAGTGCCCTATGATCCTGTTTTGAAATTTCATATTATTGTTTTTATTGTTTTATTTTCTTTGAAATAAAATAAAAAGAAGTGATATCAAGCATAAGAAACTAAAGGTGGTACATAAATGTGATAGGGGCAAGTGTGGTGAACATTTCATGGCTTAGAGGCTAATTTTTTAAAAACAATTTTTGGAGGAACAAAAATTCAGTTTTGCTTTAATGAAGTATATTGCCCACATTCAAAGACCCCTCTTAAATTCTCTCCCTGGCTCTTGGTTCTCCTAGATGGCCTTCACTTTTCTATCACCCTTCTTGTGTTCATGGGGGTTGCATTTTGCTTTATAACACGGCTATAGACAAATATCACACCTACTGCCTTCATATACATTTGTTGAAGAGGAATTATGTTCTTTCTTAAGTGTTTTGAGTCTCCAATTCTGCATCTCTGGTACCTTGAAGAGACAGATGATTAATATTTAAGCAATAGATTGAATTTTTGTGTGTTTTCTGTTTCAGAGACATGAGTCATGGAATGTTTGATCCCTGAGGCCCCTGAATCACTTGTTCTGAAAATTCCTAAACTTGTATGATGAAAAAAAACCTCTGTAATATTTGTTAAAAATAAAAATGCATGTCTCTCTTTTTAACTTGTTGAGTAATACTTTCCAGATGATCTTTATACTGTAATCAGGCCAGGATGAGAAACACCAGTTTACAATGTCTACATTATATAAATATGTGCATGAATCTGGCTGAGATTGTACAAAGGCTGCGTTTGTGCAGTAATATATAATTCACATGATATCGCAAATGTGACTGGAGATCTAATCTGATACATCTTCCAGCTACCACACAATCTAAAGCCATGACACTTTACAGCACATTATTTCTGAAATAATATAAAGGATCTTCTCATGATTTTTTCTATTTTCAATGTTCCTTTAAGATTATATATTTCTATGAGACCATGTAGTTTTATGTTAGATTTAACCACTATTTATGCTTAACCAGGTGAATTCTGAATTTATATGCTCTTGTGTGCCTGTTAACAGATTTGGGAATTAATGCTGTATTCTCCCCTCATTTGTCTTGCTTGCTCATTCTTCATTTGTTCAGAGTCTGTTTCCATGAGGATTCAGGATAAAGAGCACCTGACTGTTGAACCTCATGAGCTTGAGGGAAACAGGTGCACCTTTCTTTCACTGTATTCAGATGTGGGAAAGATTCTCTATCCTGACCGTTGGTTACACAGAGGTGAGAGAAGCTCTGTGGTGAAGGAGGCATCCATCTGCATCTTAAAGGTGGTGAGAGCTTTCTTGTGGGGCTGAGGGTGTCCTGGTGTCAGGGACACAGTGCAGATGAAAAAGAGTAGCAATGGAGGATAACATTTTGGCAGATCTGTTGTATCAGGGCTGAGAGTGTATGGATCCAAGCAAGAGGAAACAGCATCGGCAGCTGCCTGCATAGCTGTGGTTGGGACAGGCAGTGGTGGCATCAACATGACTACTGGAGAGGAAAATGGATGCAAAGTGAAGACCAATAGCTTCAGCAACAATTTAAGAAGCCGACTCGGAGCCCTGCAGATGCTAGCGTGCATTTTCTGAATGCCAGATGCTTTCTGAGTGTGTCAGTTACCCTGACCCATACAGCCATCCATGTGTGGTGTTACTAACAGGGTCCACAGGGCCCTGTGGCAGCCAGCTCTGCAGAGTCATGGAAATCACTGTTCACCAAGCATTCCAGGCTTGCAGGACTGCTGGGCTTCAGTCATGTGAGGTAGCCATGAGTTGTTTGCATGCTATACTGACCTGTCACCATGGAGAACAGATGGCTTCTTTGGTGCTGATGTTCCATGAAAACAATATACTTTTTTGGCTGATTTCTGAGTTAAGGCTAGTTGTGGAGAAGACTGGTGACTTCCTGTGTAAGTCTTTCTTCTGCAGATGGTTTCCCTAGACCACCATGCTGCCCAAGGCTCCCAGAGTTTCTGATAAGGTTTATGAGCTTCTTTGGAGTAATATGCTAGCACGCTATCCTAATGCGAGCCATGCTTACATGGTGGAGAGGTTAGACTCTCACTGAGGGAAAATACTTAGTATAAAGTAGACTCTGATGTCAGAATGCTGAGCACCAGGTGCAGAGAGACAGGACACAGCTTTAAGCATCTCAGTTATAGCAGTGAGGTCCTCTAGCTGGAAGCCCCTCTGATATCATTTTTAACAGTCCACAGTCCTGGCTCACAGGGCATAATCTTAAGACTAAGGGCAGTGAGGATAATAATGTAATGTTAAATGCCATCGTTTTACCTTCCTTATTTATATCTTCTCAACATCTGAGATAAGAATAGATTCATTTTATCTGTAGGGACTCTGAAATTTAAAGGGGTCCTATGGCAATCCTAGGGGGTCTAAGTTTAGGATTTGTGCTCAACCTTATAAAAATGTTTCCTGAAGTGATCTGCCAAGCTGAGGTAAGTGGTCTCTTGTCAACATTCAGACTTGGGAAGCACAACCAATATCTACTGAGGGGGCACTGGGTATTTTAACAAGGGACTTAGTGGGATTTGAAGATGAAGCAGGTTTAGGAATGCTTTAATGTCATGTAATTCATGAATTTCCCCATAGAATGTACTTACCTCATCAATCACAGCAGTCCTTGTATTGAATCTCTCATTTGCATCTGTGACATTTATCTTTTTGGATCCCTCTTAAGGGTGTCAGAGCAGAAACCCAGGTAGAGGGAAGTGAATCTTCATGGTTCCAGCTGTCTTGAAAGAAAAAGAACTGGGTGTAGCTGAGCTCACCTTCCCTGTACATGCTGCATTTTATGGTGGCCAGGGATGCTCAACACAGCTGCATCTGCTGACCCCACCACTCCCAGGGGCCCAGCAGACTGGAGAGAGGTTGCACAGGTTGCTCTATGTGGTGGCTGCCTGACTGTCTCATTCCTGCTCTCTTACGTATCAGCTTTGCCTGCATTCACTTTCAGTGCTGTTCTGAAAACACAAAGGCAGAGGCATTTACACATGAGCACAGTGCTCTTTTCCTTCCAGATGCCAGAGCAGCTCGCTGGCAGGGGAATGCACTTCATGATGGATGATGCAACAGCAGGAAAGAAACCTGAATCCCAGCCAATACACCCATGATAGCTTTGGACTTAGCACGAGTTTCCATACCTTCTCTGTCAGAAAAGAACTCTTGGACTAGATGGTCTAAATTCTGAGGAATGGGCTGATGTGGCACTTGCTATGTAACTGGACCTTTCATCGATTATCAAAAGTTTTAAGTGTTGCATTATGTGTGGCTCATTTACTTTGCCTTGTGTTTTAATGTTAACCTATTTCTATTGAATACACAGATTCAATTTGGGGTGTTTTTGCATCACTGTGCAAAGTCATTCTAAATAAACAAACACCTATTTAATAGGGTACAATTATAAGGAAGATATAGATCCTGTTTGGCCAGTATTGTTTTAACTGAAGGAAAGAAATACTCAATAATTATTATGCAGCAAGGGCATTCACCTTCACATACATTGCTGGATTCAGGCCCAGTCATAATTCTCAGAGATGGGTGCTCTTGATATCTGCAGGTTACAGGTGTCAGAGATGAAGTATAGAAAAGTTAGCTCTGCTCAAGGTCTCAGTCTATGTAACTGAGTACATGGTGAAGTGAAAGAGAATTCTGTCAGTAAACAGTGTCCATGATGTCATTAACAATCATTTTTAATATCACACTTTATAAACAGGACACACTTAAATTTTGGTATTTAGTGACTTGTGCTGACAAACTGTCCTGGAGGTGGAAAATTAGACTGGGTTCATAGAGAGAAGTAACAAGAGAAGCCCTCAGGACAGGATGAGTAGCCTACATTAATTTTCAATTTCCAGAAAGTTACCTCAAAAAAAAAAAATACAAAAGCTAGAGCTCAGGATTTGAACTCAAAGGAGAAGACAGGTTTTTCTTGCCAAGTCTCAGTCTCTGTGATCTCAGGGATCTGTCCTTGGGCACCCACTTTCTACAGTGATGGGGTAGCCTGTGAGAGCTCAGTGTTGGGGTCATCGGTCCATGGATGCACACATTGAAAGGGGTTGGTAGCATATTTTTTTCATTTCTCCTGGATATATGCAAAATTTCCATTAAAAAAGCTAAATCATGAAAAGTATATACCACAGCATAAATTTCAAAGCAGGATGCAAGGGAGCCAAAGCTGTGGAACCCGCATCCCTGTACCTACAGGTATCAGTGCTGATTTTGAGGCTCCCATTAGGTACTTAAAAGGCCTGGCTGGGTCATCATGGGCAGTGCAGGCTGTGTTCCAACTCCTGTTCCCACTTCAGCATTGCAAAGACAATGCTCAGTTACCTACTTCATTCCTCCTTTCTAAATGTCCCCAGCAAGCCTGTCCTGCCCACAGACTTCACAGAATCGCAGCCTCTACAGCAAGGTCTTTAAAGACCCCAGCCCTCAGGGCTCTCATGTCTATGGTGATCACAAATAAATTGCCGTTTAAACACAAGTCCATGCATGTTCAACAGGACCCATTATTTGCCCTTTTCCCTGTCCATTTGGGATTTGCCGGAGATGAGTTCTCACACTGCTCCATGGTCAGGCCGTCCACTGACACCGGTCTCAGACACACACGAGGAGGGTCAGGCCTCCTTCTGAGATGTTTGTCAAAGGAACCATGCAAGTAACCCCTGCAAGAGGGAAGCCAACAGCTATCTTTTCTAAATAAAATTGGGAACAGAACCATGAAACACTCCCGATTCTTTACTCTCACCATAAGAGAAAATAAAGAGAAATTCTCTTAGTTGAACATATCACTTCATTCTATCAGTTTTGTGAAATACATTCTGGAGCTATCTGGACTTCGGTAGGGTAGGAATTATCAGTGATTCTTACTTACTCCATGCATTGGAAGAAGATTGTTAATCATGAAGCAGAAATTTGTCTTGCACATCAGTGGTGGCAGACCAAGAGGCAGCGATGACATTAAAGGTCAGGTAGTTGTATGATAGAAATGATCCATTTATCATAGGCTTTTTCTAATTTAAGCTCCACAAATTTCCTAAAATGAATGAAGGTTGAGAAATAATGCATCGCTAGTAATAAGACACAATCAGTCTATTGATTAGATATCACCTAGTGGACCAAGGCTTCAAGGGGCCTCCAGATGTGTCCTGGTGATCAAATGGCAGCAGGACCAACACAGTCGGCAAGCTTGTGGCATGCCAGTGAGAGGCAGGCTGGATAGAGGCACACAGTTCCTACATGGTCCCCCTGCTCCACTGTTAAATACTGTGCACCCAGGAATGCTACGGCACAGCTGGGAGTGTGAGGAATTGAGCTTTGAGCTCTCTGCAGAGCCTGCCCTAGAGGAAACATGGTACCTATCCCTGGAGGATCCTACTTATGGGTAACTTGATGAAATTTTCCTCTTGGAATATTTGGGAGAACTTGGGAAAAAGAAAAAAAACCTATTCCTCAGGGCACTTTAAAATTTCAGCCAGTGAAGAAATGAAAATAATATCCACAGATGAGACTTGATCATTCAGGGTCCTCAGATATTTGCAAAATGAGAGTTCATGAGGGCCACGTGAAGCAGAGATGTTTGGGAGACAGGCAAAATGTTTCTGATAAAAAGGAAATGAAATCTTTTTTATGTTGTGCATTGAGATTTAAACACTCATTATAAAAAATGCCCAGTAAGTCTCCTTCTCTGTAAGTCTGGTCTGTGTGTCTCTGTCCCCTACATGTGTCATATCTATCCAGACATAAGATTTAAAGAATTACTAATAACTCTATAAACACTAGAAAAGCAAAACCATATGAGGGCACACAGGAGAAAATCATGGACACTGAGAAATCTGGTAGTGGGATATTTAATCTTACAAAAATATTCTAAAACCTTAGAAATTTTGAAGATAAAGTAGGAAGAGATGAAATTTAAAACACTGTTGGGGAAGTATGCTAAGTGTTTTCTAAAGTTTTGCAATGACATGCAGAAAAAGTCTGATTCATAAAATCAAATAATTGAAAAACAAAGTTTGCAAATAAAAATGAAAATAGGTTATTACATGGAAATATGGAACAGTTCACATTAATTTATTTGCTTCTTACACAGAATAAAATCTTGTGATGGTCTCTTTGTCCCTGTGGACATTTGTTTACACAGCTCTGTCACCCTGTGATGCTGAGGCACTTACAGAGAAAAACAGAAGGTATTTTACAAGACAGTGGAACATGTAAGCAATGAGCTGGGGTTTTTTTGGAGAAATGTACTGTGGAAGCTGTTACTGAGCATGCATGATGAGTGACTACTGAACGTTCATTAAGAACACTTGTCATGCTTGACCTTCAAACCTAATTTTCCCTGCAGGACACTTGACCTTCGCACCCACTTCCTGTTTCCTACAGGACTTCTGCAGAATGGGCAACAACTCTGTATTGACTAAGTTCCTTCTACAGGGCTTCTCTGGGCTGCAGGGCCTGCAGGTCCTCACTCTGGGGTATCTATCACCACCTAGCTGTCTGCCCTGCTGGGCAACACTGTGGTCATCACGGTGTCAGTGCTGGACCTCAGCCTGAACATACCTATGTATTTCTTCCTGCAGAAACTGTCCCTCTGCGACATCTGCCTCATTTCTGCTGTGGTGCCCAAGGCAGCAGCCAACAGCCTGGCCCCCTGCAGCCCCATTTCTCTCCCCAGCTGCACAGCCTACATCTTTCTCATGTTTTTTGCAGCAGCCTGAGAGCTGTGTCTCTTCATGGCAATGTCCATAGACCATTACCCTGCTACCTGCCACCCCCTGCCTGTGAGGTCCTCATGAGGAAGAGCGTCTGTGTGTGGAGGGCCTCCCTGTCATGGCTCAGCAGCGCCTTAGTGCCTGCACTCCATGTGGCCAGTGCCTTCTCTCTGTCTTACTGTGGACACCACAGAATCCTGCAGCTCTTCTGTGATGTCCCTCAGCTCCTGGCCTTTTCTTGCTCAAAGCATTTAACCAGGGAAATGGTGCTCATTCTTGGTCCTGGACAGCAGCTGCTTTGTCTGCATCCTGCTCTCCTGCACCCGCATCTTACCTGTCACAAGGAGGATACCATTGGCAGCAGGGCAGGCCACAGCCTACTCCACCTGCCTCCCACATAGGGCCGTTGTCACGCTTTTCCTGTCCATGGCATTCGCTGCTTACCTGAAACCTATTTTAGGGTCTGCGTCTCCAGGTGACGTTACTCTGTCTGCTTTCTATGTTGTCTTGCTCCCATGCCTGAACCCCACCATCCACAGTCTAAGAAATGGGGCTAGGAAGGCAGCTGTGGGTAATCTGATGGCACAGTGGCTCCTGACCCAGCAGAATGCCTGTGTGCTTCTCCAGGAGTAGAGACGGCCTCTGCTGGCCTCTTTGTCTGCACAGGGTCACCCCAAGCTGGCCTGTGCTTGCCTGTAGGTTACCTGGGTGAGGCTGCTCATCCTGTCTCACTGCAGAGAGATACACTGCCAGTGATGACTGATGAGGTGCATGGTCCTGACATGAGGTAGGTGTGCAGCATTGCCAGAGAGCATGTGTCCACTTGTGATTTGCACAGGGTTCCTGTTTGGATACCTTTATTTCTTTTTATCAAGTCAGGGCAATTATCTTGGTTTTACATATTTCTCAAGAAATTTAGAAAAGAAACCCATCTTCAAATGAGACCGTGGTGCCTGAGTGCTGTGGTTCTCACCATGAGAGAATAAAGCAGAGGTGAGCAGTACTGGAGAGCTGCTGAGGTACAGATTTTCCTACCTCTACCATGACATTGCATTTACTAAGCTCACAGGACTCTACTGTTTAAATAGTTAGGGTTGTCTATAATATAGAACTTAAGAACTTAGTAATACTTTCAGGTTTAATTTTTAAAATATTATGTATATCAACATTTATGTATATCAACACATTTTTTGTAATTAAAATGAAAGCTTATTGTGCACCTCTTAGCTAACAATTTCAAGCCTACTTTATATAAAGTTGTTATATTTTTAGTTTCTTAAAATTTCATTGTTAGTGCTGCCCTTGAACACCTGGTTGGGCCAGGGATATAGCTCGGTGCAAAGCGGCCTGCCTGGAAAGCATGAGGTCCTGAGTTTGATTCCCCATTCAAAAACAATCTGACCCTACAGTCTTCCAGAGGAAAGTGGATGTGGTAAGTTAAAAAAAAAAAAAAAAAAAAAAAAAAAAAAAACTGGTGGTGAACACCAGCTGAATTCAATCAGCATGTGCTGAGAATAGATGGCCCACCTGAGGACTGTTGGCAGCACAAAAAGGTTTCCTGTGCTGGCAACACAGGAAGAGTAGCATTGTATTTTCCTAAGTGGTGTTGTTTGGAGATGTTGGTTCTCCTGGAGGAGCTTGTCACACTGGCTTCCTTGATATGTACTCAACTGTTGTCATCTTTGGAGGAGCTCAGGACCTCGCTGTCACTGAGAATGGCTGCAGTTCACTTTGAAGAGCTCTGGTCCTTGCTTTGACATTGCTTCCTGGTTCTGGAGGGGAAGCTGTGTGCCTCTTGCAGACAGCAGAAAGCTGAATCTTGTTTGTGATGCAATCTTCCCACCTCTATCTTGGGTCCTGAGCCTTGCTCAGAGTGTTCCAGGGAGGTAATACCCAGCGGCTAGGTGTGTCTAGCTCATGTCTCACAACTAGGAAGAGTGGAGTCAGAGACAGAGAAGAGTGCAGAAGCTCTATTAGGAGAAAGCTCCTCAGAGGCTGGAGGGGCTGCACAAGGGCTGCCACCGAAGCTCTGTGTCTGGGCATTTTAATCTGTAAATTCGCATCACAGGGTGCTTTGGGACCAAGGATAACCTACCTATAGGATGCCAGGTAGTGACTTCGCTGTTACTGATCCAGTAGAAAAGCAAAAGGGTGCATGGCGTGGGGGAGAGCAGAGCCCTTCTGGAAGGGAGGAGAGAGGCCAGCCTGTCGTGGTCACTTACTGATGTCCCCGGCTGGTTTCCCTGTGTCACATTGCTCAGGCCCGCTGGGCTGGGTGGTACCAGTCTCAGCAGAGCTCTGAGCTGCTCTTCCCCTCTGGGAGGCTGAAGGCCGAGCCATGGCGTCCCCGTCGTGGGCCTTCTTCCCGTCCTGCAGCCTGGGCCGCAGGCCTGTTCATCTCCTCCCTGTCCCCACATCTTGGGCCTGGTACCTCTCTAACTACCTGTGAGCCTGTGCCCAACTTAGCGATCTGCAGCAAGAGCAGGAAACTGTAGTAACAACTGGCAAACACCAATCAGGTACTGGCATGCAGCAAAAACCAGTGGAAAGTAGCAGGGCTGCTGCCATTAATGATAGAACAGGAAGCAGCTGCTGTCATCTATAGTGTAGAGCAAATAAGAGCCCCCAACTCCTAAAGGTTCTAAGTGAAAATAACATAATAAGCAAAAACTGGAGGAGAAAAGGAAAAATGGAAGAATTAGGAAATTTTTCAAAATAATTTAAAGGAAGGTAAGATGAAGATAAAAATGTGAGATGGAAACTAATTAAAGAATGAAAATTAAGTAAAAGTAACACAAAGAAAACAAGATTCAAAGCAGGAAAAAGAAGAAAAAAAAAAACCCTTAGAAAATGAAGGAAAGTGGGTCGGCGCCCCCTGGCGTCGGCTTCTGGGGGTGAATCGCCCCTTTTCAGCACCGGCGGTGCACCGCGGAGCCCGGGAAAGGCGCCTCTGGGTCCCCACAGGCTCGCACAGGCCTTGCCACGTGAACGGGAATCCCGCCCGCTGCGTCTCTGCAGGACAGGCTGCCCGCAGGCCCTTGGGGACTGCGTCCTCCTGTGCACTCCGGCTGCATGCTGTGGGCTGCGAGGCGGCTCTGGAGCCCCCAGACCCGTTGCTCCCGGGACTGCATCCACCCCGCAGAACTTGGTCGTCCAAGGACATGGTGCGTGGGAAGGAATGCTGAGCGCTGAGCTTCGCGAGGGAACAGTGCTTAGACTCGGGGCCCCGAAAGTCTCGCGATGGTCAGGTCCACACCACGGAGGCTGCAGGCGAGCTGTCCTCCTGTGCCGGCCCGCTGCTGCTGGACCTGCCCAGAGCCCTGCCTGTAGCCCTGCCCTCCCCAGCCCAACTCCTCTGGCTTTGTCCCTCTGTCACTTCTGCAGGGCATTCCTGGTGTCCTGCAAGTGATTTGTCCTGAGCCTTCTGGTCTCCTGAGTGGTTGAGTCGCAATCAGTAAAGCCCCTCTCCATTTGGGTCCTGGCCACTTTACCCTGAGACACAGCCATGTCACCCAAAGCTGAATCATCTCACAATGAAAACTGGGCCCTCACTTCTTTGTCCTCTGCTCTTCACACTGTTGATGAAATAGCTCAGTAAGGCACACTGGCAGCCTCGCAGGAGTGCGGGAGATACTGCAGAGCTAACTAAGGGAGGGAGCAGGTGGTGTCACACGGAGAGTTAGACTGGCAATCTTTTCATGTACACAAGGTCTCCTCCTGCAGCTCAGGGAACCAAGATGATTATGAGGATCACCCACATTTTGCTCAGACGTTACTTTGGAATTGCAAGGACTTTGGAATTGTCCCTTTTGAGTTGTCAGTGTTTCCTCAGGGGTCTTGATCATGTAAGAAACTTGTGAAAGAATCTCAAAAGATAACTGCATAGTTTAAGCCATGTCCCCGATCAGGCAGCAAGGTCTTGAAGAATGTCTCCTTTCTAAGCGCAGTGTGCCTTGTTGCAGAAACTCAGATCCCAGGTCTTTGGGCCTGAGCCTTAATGCATGACCATGAATCTATTGTACATGAGGCCTTCATTTCTTCCTATAATTAGCAAATCAGGGCATTTCTGGACTCCCCCATTTGTCCTCCAGGCCTGCTGATGTCTGTCTCCTAACAGCTGGAGATGCTGGGGATTCCTGCTCCAAGCCAGGCTGCATGCAAGCGACTCCCCAAGTAAGCACCACCCTGGATTCACAGTTTGCAGTACCCGGAGTTCCCCCACACCATGGGCAGTCCATTGTCCTCCCTGGGATCACTGATCTCTGGCCTTCTCATACCTTACCTCATGCAGGCTCCCTTCCTCCCTGGACCTGCCCTTGCAGCGTGGCATCCTTCATTCTTTCCTCTGTGCTGTCCTGCCCTTGTTTTGCCTTCTGGTTGGCTCTTCCTTGACTCCCAGGTCTTTCTCCTTTCCCCTCACTGAGCAGCTGTTTTCCAGATCTCCAGGTTTCACAACTCTGAGGTTTTGCTCCACCCTTTTTCTCCACCCCTGATGTCCATCCGTAATTTTGGATCATTCCTGATGCTGTGTATTGCATGGAAGTGAGCATACAATTTAATCTCTTTTATTTCCCTCCTATTCATTCCTCACTTTATTATCTAACTACAGGTGCAGCAGAGTTCTTTGTGCATTACATTTTCTGTTCTTAAATCCAGCTTTTACCCTTTTTTAGGTTGTTTTATGGTCTGAAGTCTGAGTTTATCTGACTGCCTCCATGTGCAAAGCTGAAAGGACATGGAGAATTTGAGGGCAGATTTATTTACATGGATTATTCCCAATATACCAGGCCCCAACTTCTGGTGGTCTAGGGCTTCTTATGATGCACAAGCAGGAGGTACCAAGAAGGTACCAAGGCAAGACAGAAGAGCCTGGCCATTCTTCTGATCAGCCAGCAGGGTGAGATCCCCAGTTCCAAGGGTAGATTAATGATCATCAGTTCATGAAGCTTGGTACAATGGTACCATCAGGCATGCTGCCTGGTCAGTTATGCTCTCATGATTATAGAGGTCAAGAAAGTAATTTCAAAGCCATGAAGCAGTCGCAGAGCTAAGCAGTTTGAAAAGAGCAAAATTTTAAGAACAGTTTCTCTTGTACAGTTTTCCCTCTCAAGTTAAACCACGCCTAGGCTCCTGGTTGGAGCAGGCAATGAGGGGAGCTTGCAGGGAAACAGATCAGAAAGTAACAGATTAACCAGACAACAGCTTAGCCTGATGCATGATGAGCATTACCAGGAAAGCATAAGTTAAGGTTTTTGCAGTTAAAGAGTGAGTTTAGGATCACTGACCACTGCCACCCCTTAAGGCACAAGTTGGGAGTGAGGTATGGTTACATCCACAGTAGCCTTTGGACTTGGACTTCCTAGGTCACCTTTATTGCAGTGTGTCAGCAGAAGGATTCCACCTGAAACAGGTGCCCCCAAACTGATGAACGGAACACTGGGAACCAGGATTACAGTTTTATTCATGACATGAAAATGACTCGCATTTAAAAATCAATTAACAGCAAAGTACCCTCATCCTGCCCGCCGGCTGCGTAACTAACCTGCTAATCCAGTCAGCCCTGGCAGTCTACATCTGCTTGCTTTTTGTAGATGGCCCAGGCCAGGGCAACCCCTCAAACTGCAATCTGAGCTTCCTCACCTCAAAGTCTGCCCGCCCTGCTTTTCTAAAGTGCCTCAGGGACTTTCCGCCCAGGACAGAGGGGCCCAGCCTAGGACACATTTTACCCTCCCCCCCCCTCAGCACCCCTGCCTTCTGATAAACAAACCCCTTAGCTAAACTTGCCTGACAATATAAAACTTAACTCATGTGACCAGTAACAAAATAATTTGCTTTTCACTTTTCGTACTTCCAGCCTGTGCGACACATAGGCTTCTGTTCCCCTCTGAGTCAGGCTGGTGATTGGACTTGAACTCTGACCCTTCCAGCTCCTTCTATGGTGCACAGCATCTTCCTCTGGGTTTAGTACCAGTTTTCTTTAACAACAGAATAAAAACATGAAACACAAGTTGTAAAAATTACTCTGAAATGACACAAATTAAGCAAAGGAACTGAGACAAAGTAGTACTACGCTCCTCTTTGGAACAAAGTGCATTTGCGAATTGCCCCTCTCAGATAATATTTAAGCTATGAGAGGACAGCAGCAGGGGTGAAATGGCCACGTTCTGCTGGTCTCTTGTTTTTACCTCCGAGGGTATTGATGGACAGGCTGGTACCAGGGCAGCACATGAGGAATTAGCAGGTCATCGCCTTTACTGACTGGAAAGGCTACAGAAACATTTTCCTCTTACAGTCAACAGCTTAGCTAGCAGATTCCTCATAAGGAGAGTGAAAGCATTAAGCACTGGATTGGGGGATATAAGACAGTATTTAAAACAAAATTGCTCTTAAGTTTACAATATTTTAAATTCCAAATCCATTTTGGACTTGAGAGGGGAAATATTAGTTTAAAATGCTAATTTTTTTAAAAAAAATGAAACTAATAAAATCTAAACAAATACTATTCTTTGGAGTTTGAACTATTTAATGTAACAATGTCATGAAGATTTTTAAGTCTCCTCATTTCTCCTTTCATCTCTTCTTGTCTACTCTTTACAAACTGTGATTTCACTTATCATTTATTTTCAGCTGAGTTCACTAAGTGCTACACAATATTATTACCACCTTATAATAGCTGACATTATCTTATCTACTTTTGAACCAGGAACTTATGGCTATGGCAAAATTATTAAAATTAATATTTGTAAAACACCTAAAACTAGGAGCACAAGAAAAATATAATAATTAATTGAAATTCTCCATGAAAAAATGAAGCATTGTTACATTAAATAATTCAAACTCCAAAGAATAGCATTTGTTTAGATTTTATTAGTTTCACTTTTTTAAAAGATTAGCATTTTAAACTAATATTTCCCCTCTCAAGTCCAAAATGGATTTGGAATTAAAAATATTGTAAACTTAAGAGCAATTTTGTTCTAAATACTGTCTTATATCCCCCAATCTGGTGCTTAAAGCTTTGGGTCCTTTACTTCAATTATTTTTATCTTATTA
>PVLA01015819.1:0-23451 GCA_004027455.1 Hydrochoerus hydrochaeris
GAGAGGAGAGGAGAGGAGAGGAGAGGAGAGGAGAGGAGAGAGCGGAGGAAATGGACTATTACAGAGGTGTTTTTAGAGGATGTTCCAGACAGGATAAGAAGCCAGAGGAACGGGCTCCAGATGGCCTTGCAGCCATAGCGCTCAGCTGTGCTCCTGAGACCACAGGAACTGGGTGTGGCAGGCTGGAGAGAGATCAACCAAGGCCTGACTATGCCCCAGTTGGCCGGGCACCAGTCTTCAGAGGCCGTGCAAACGCAGCTCGGAGCAGGGGCTCAGAAGCAAGGGCGTGGGAGCAGCGATAGTGCCAAAAGCTGGTGCTGGTGCAGTGGGAATGCCCTGGGCAGGGTGAGGGCAGGGAGCCAGCTGGACAGCAGCTCAGCCCAGGCAGAGATAGCAGGGAGTTCCCCACATGCGGACACCATGGGGGGTAGAGCAATCCACAAGGCCACCCTCCCGTCTGACACCAACTGCAAGTCTGGAGGTCCCCCAAGCCACCCTCCAGTGCAGTGAAGCCTAGAAGGGTACACGGAGCTCAGTAGGACATTGTGCCCCAGGTCACAGAGAAAAGGTGTAAAGCCAGCAGAGTAGGAGGCCCAGGAGAGGAGGAGCAGGGTGTCCCTTGGGCCCCTCCCAGTGGAGTCCAGACAACATCACTTTCCCAACAGCAGTGGTGACAGCAGTCACAGAGCATGGCCAGCCAAGAACACATCTCAGTCTCAGTGTCCGAGGTCTCTCCTTCCCACAGCACAGAGGCTCAGCAGGCACCGTGTGGCTGACCTCTCTCAGACTCTTTGGAGCCTGGTTGACACCCTGTGACTCAAAGCCCCGGCCCAGGTCACCTTGGTGTGACTGAACGCTACCTCCCCCACCCCCACCCCAGCAAAGAACAAGAGCATCAGGGTCCCCAGCCAAGAGCAGGGCCAGACCCCCTGGGCACAGCTGAGTTTGCTGCCTCACGGGCGGCATCGCCCGGGCTGACTGTGCCTCAGGCGGTCTCTGCCTGGCATGCTGGGGATGGAGATAAAAAATCAAACTCAGAACCATTGCTCCGGGTCCTCTATCAGCGCAGGGTCCTTGTCCTCACGCAGAGTGAAAGCCGAAAGCCTCGAGCCTGCCAGCAGGGGCGCAGTGTAGGGGCAAGGACCTCACAAGGCACCGGGCTCCAGGCCAAGCACTTCCCAGTAAAACTAGAGGACAGAAACCCCTGACATCACCACGTCACAGGGACAGGCGAACAGAGAGCAGTCACTTCCAGGCAACAGACCGAGCCACCCTTTTGCAGCAAATGTGCATTAGAGAAAGAAAGCTTCTTTACTGACCCAAATTTGCACAAATATAGACAAGAGAAAACTAGACAGAAAATAGCCACAAATAGAGATAAGGCATGATAAACAGGACCTCCACACAGGGCGCGTGCAGGGACTGGGAATCCCCGGGGACCCCAGGAACCCAGTGCTGCCCCTCACCACCACAGCCTCTGAGCCACACAGCCGAGGCCAGGCCTCAGCCCTCCAGGCCACCCCTCCTCTCGGGTCCCTGCTTCCTGCCTTACCTCTGCTGGGAGTCCCCCAACACTCTGGCATCGCCTGACATGGCTTGGCTCACCAAGTCTCAATCTCCGACACTGGGGACACAGGGCCCCCTGGGGAGGAAGGGTGCTCTGGCCTGTGACAAAGAGGCTCCACCCCAGGAGGGCAATGGGGGGTCCATCGAGGGGCCCAGAATCCCACTGCCAAGTCAGTGAAGAGATGGATAGTGTGGGGGGGGCACGCGAGCATCAGCCATGGGGCGGCTTGTCTGAAGCTCAAAGGGCCTCTGCAGTAATTTACCAACCTTGAGAAACAGTTTGTGTCTTCTGACAGCCACCTCCTTGAACTCAGAGTTCTCTCTCTCTCTCTCTCTGTCCCTTTCATGGCGAGGGGTTTGGACACCTCATCTCCCGCTGTCACCCCCAGCCACTCTCTTCCTGTTAAAAGAACTTCAACGTGTCTGTCACGTGTTCAAAAGCACAATCACGGCTCCGGTGAAACTCTCCTCCTGCCTGCGTCACGGATCTGAGACCTGGACGTGATGGGCAGAGCTTTGTGGCCGCTACTTGAGTGCCCCGGGGAGGGAGGGCTGGAGGCTGCTGTCCCTCACCTGGGGGGAGGGGTAAAGCTGGGACTGTCTCTCCTGATCTAGGGAAAGCCCAGAAACGGAGTCCAAGCAGAGTCCAAGCGGAGTCCAGGCCAGTGGAGAAGACAATGCCAGCTGCAGATACAGCAGGCACAGGGAAGGAAGTGGAGGGGTCCATGCAGACCGGGGGCACCCGGCAGGCCCAGCGGGAGCCCCACCCTGCATCTGGGCTCCTCCTTCAGGTCTTGCAGGGACTAACAGGCTGTGCCCCACTGCAAGGACCCCAGGGGCCTCAGGACCGGGACCTTCCTGCCACCTCAAGCCCTGTCCTCCACTGTAAACGCTGTGGAAAGGTCCTCCTGAGGGCCTGGTGCTTCCTTCTCTCCTTCTCCAAGCAAGCCCGGCTACTTCTTCCTGTCTACTCAAGATCCACATTCCATGCCTGTCAGTTATACCTCAATTCAGAAAAAATGAGTTTTCCACAGGCCAAACTGATCTACTTCTCCGCTGACCCCTCCCCACATATCTTCTCTTGTTTCTGGCTTTAGCCTGTCTTATCAGCCCCTCCCTCCCTCCACCCTGCCTAGCATCCATCTGCCCCAGGACCTTTGCACATGCTAACCCATCTGCATGTTCTTCCCAGGATGTCTACACAGTCTATTCCCGGGCTGATGCAGGTCTTTGCAAAGTGTTGCCTTAGCAGAGGTCTCACACACACACACACACACACACACACACACACACACACAGTGTGAAAAGGATGTGTGGCTGTCTCCAGATGTCTCTCCAGAGCCTCACACAGACATAGGCGGGCTTTTCAGAGATGGCTGGATCTAGGGTGTCTCAATGTGGCCTAAGTGTGTCATACTGGGATTACGGGTGTGTGGAATTGGATCAGTCCGATAATTGTTTATCATAGTTCTGCGTGTGGAAAATGGGAAACTCCAACCTGGGTGTTGGTGGTGACACCCGAAAGGCTTGAGGCCTGGGTGGGATAAAAGGGAAAAGGAGGCTGCTGCCGCTTCTGCCTCCTGCACCAAGGACTGTCCCTCCCCTGCGGGGCCCCTCTGCTACGCCTCCCTGCCTCAGAGCCAGCGGATTATGGGCTGAAACCTCCACAAACTGCGAGCCAAGTAAACCTGTCCTCCTTCAACTCTGGATGTCAATTATTTTGTCTCAGCAGTGAGAAATTAACTAAGGCACCCACCCCACCAGCTAAGACCAGGGGACAGGTAGACCCTGATGCTTCTTCTCAGCTTTATGTCCCTCTGTGGCATTTTCATGAGCATGTGTGTGTGCATGTGTGCATGTGTGTGTGTGTGTGCATGCCTGTGTATACATGTGTGTGTGCATGTGCATGCATGTGTGTGCATGCCTTGTGTGAGTGTGTGTGCATGCCTGTGCCTATGTGCGTGTGTGCACACCTGTGTGTGGGTGTGCATGCATGTGTGTGTGCATGCCTGTGCCTATGTGCGTGTGTGTGCACATGTGTGTGCATGTGTGTGTGCATGCCTGTGCCTATGTGCACATGTGTGTGCACATGTGTGTGCATGCCTGTGCCTATGTGCACGTGTGTGTGCGTGCCTGTGTGCATTTGTGTGTGCATGTGCATGCATGTCTGTGTGTGCATATCTGTGCCTATGTGCATGTGTGTGCATGCCTTGTGTGTGTGTGTGCATGTGTGCATGCACGCCTGTGCCTATGTGCGTGTGTGTGCATGCCTGTGCCTATGTGTGTGTGCATGCCTGTGTCTGCGTGTGTGTGCACACCTGTGCCTATGTGCATGTGTGTGTGCATGCCTGTGTGTGTGTGTGTGCATGCCTGTGCCTATGTGCATGTGTGTGTGCATGCCTGTGCCTATGTGCGTGTGTGTGTGCATGCATGTGTATGCATGCCTGTTTGTACATGTATGTGTGCATGCATGTGTGCGTGTGCATGCATGCCTGTGTGCATGTGTGTGGGAAAGCAACACCTGGCCCAGGAGGAAGTGGCCGCCACTTCTGTCAGGGACGCCTCTTGCTAATTTGTGTGGCTGCTGGGGAGGGCGCCTTAGGGCCTCTGCACAACACAGAGTCATTGTTTCTTTTTTTATCGGTACTGGAGATCAAACTCACCACCTGCATGCTTGCAAGGCAGGCGCTTATGCCTCTGAGCTAAATCCCCAGCCCAGAGTCATTGTTTCTAAACACAGCCGCCCTGCCCCACACTGTCCACCATCAGATGCTGGGAAACCTCAGGCCTAGAGACAGCTCTCAGCCACTTCCTCAGCCTTGAAGCCGGGGATCACCTCACATCCCACAGGGCACCGAATATGCACGAAGCCCTCTGACCCGCCTGCTGCAAAGAGGAGGCTGTCACATGCCACCTAATCCAGGCCTGGGGAGCCTGCACCCCATTGGGTCATCTTGGCCCACTTTCTACGTCCAGAAGCAGAGCCGACAGGCAGGGGAGATGCTGGGGTGGTCTGGGGTGTGGCACTGGGTGCAGGGGTGGTCTGTGGCTTAGTGTTGGGTGCAGGGGTGGTCTGGAGGGACAAATGAAGTCTCTGAGTGAGGGTACAGTGCATCGGCCACCACCCTGGCCACCTCCAGGACCAGACATGCCAATCTCCCAGGCGGGGATCAGAGGATGCTTCTCTGGAGAAATTAGAAAGAAGCCCCCTGAGAAAAGTCCTGCAGATAGACTTCATGTGTGGGAAAAAGCAGATGTCCCACCCTGTAGGGAGCCCATGGTCACTCAGGATCAGAGCCACCTCCGCGTCCTTGCAGATTAAGGCAGGTTTCCGCAGGGCTCCTCAGCCTGCAAAGTCTGCTCTGCCCTCTTGTGGCAGGTGGAGGGTCCCGGCATCCACACTGGACCTCAGGGAGCATAACCGCCCGCCCTGGCCGGCTCCAGCACCGCCACATCAGTAGGGTGACACTGTCCCATTCCTCACAGGATAAGACCCACCCGGGCACAGGTGATTAAGGTTGTTTCTCTCTGTCTGTCTTTCTTTGTTCTGCGGGACTGGGGATTGAATGCGGACCTCACGCGGAGCTGCGGCCCCAGGCTTTCTTCATGTTTTCATATTGACTTTAAAACAGTGTCCGGAAGAACCGGAAGAGTCTGACAGCACCTCGCAAAGGTCCACACAGCCTGCTTCCTTCGGCTTGGCGCACTCTCGGGGACGAGAGGGGAAGGACAGACGGATGGACACTGAGAAGTGCCTCCAATGCAAACAACAAACTGGAAATTCAGAAGCAGTACCACTTCCAGTTCTCAGGCCCTGTGGGGACCGTCCCTGTGCTGTGACCAAGAGAACGTGGCAGAAGGTTAATCTGTTACCCAAAGACTAAGCTGTAAGAGACACTGCAACCAGCATCTCTCTCCTCTCTCCTCTCTCCTCTCTTTCATCCCTCACTTTGAGGGAAGCCAACTGCCATGTCAAGCAGCCATATGGCGAGCCTCACATGGCGAGGAACTGAGACTCTTGCCAACAACCAAGTGACTGAGCCTGGAGCCTATCCCTCCTCCCAGTCGAGCCTCAGAAGGCTCCAGGCCTCGCTGACTACTAGCTGCAAATGTGGGCACTCCCCAACCTCAGCCACTCGGCAAAACCTCCCAGAATCCTGACCCCTAGAACCTGGGAGACGGGGCCCATTTGTCGTTTAAGCCACTGCATTTGGAGGTGATTAGTGACAAAATAATAGATAATTGGCCCAGGTACATACTTTTCAGAAAGAGGAAAACTTCAAAGAATCTGTCATTAATATCATCACCGGGATGAGAACAGACAGTACATCTGTGAAACACGAAGAAATTCTTAGAGAACAGAACGCTTGGAAGTAAAATATGATAGCGCAATGCAAGTCAGTGGAAGCACTGCGGAAAGACTGGATAGGGTCCCCAAAAGGCAAAACCACAACAAGCAAAGATATCTACAATAGGAGTTTGGGTTTTAATGGAAAGGGTTAGATAATAAAGCCAGGAGGTCTAATATCTGACAAATAAGACTTCCAGAAAGAGCTCTGGGAAAACAAGGAAATAAGATTATCAGAGAAGTAACAGCAGAAACTTCCCCTTACACGAAGGCCCACATCCTGGCCTCAAAGGGCCACACCACATGTCTAGACAGAGGCATATGACATGCACTCACTTGATTCCCATTGCTCTAACAAAACACCAGAGCCCGGGCTCTTTGTAAGGAAAAGGAGTTTGTTTTGCTCAGTTTTGAAGGCTAAAAGCCCCGGGTTAGGAAGGCTCACTGACTTGGCCCCTGGTGAGGGCCCCATCTGCTACACCGCCTTATGGCTGAGGACATCACAGTGGGTGTGAGCAGGAGGAGAGGTCACATGGTGGATGGGAAGCCAGAGGGCACCTCTGCAAGGTCCTACGGGACTGCTTATCCCCTTTTGAGAGTGACGCACCCCAACCCCATCACTTCCTGCCCACCTCTTAGTCTCTACCACCTCTATGTAACCATATAACCAGGGACAGTCTGAATCACGCCTGGTGACACGTTGAGACACAAGGATAAGGGCTTCTGGAGAAAAAAAATCAGCTCGTAGTAGGATCAAAATCAGAATGGCATCAGACTTCTGTACAGTAGCACAGAGACCAGAATTTAATGGGAAAATGCCCCCGTCATTCTAGGTAAAAATAGTTTCCAAGGCAAGATTCTATATCCAAGCAGGCTATGAGCTGAAAGTGGGACAGAATAAGGTACACTAAGATCTTATGAGAGAATGTGCTTCACTAAGACTAAGTAATAGTAAAAAAAAAAAAAATCAATCTCAAGTTGCCCAGACCAGCCCAGCAGGGTGCAGAAGGAAGTCCTGGCCCGAGCCGGCAGCAGACTCGGGGTCCTGAACCCACATCCTGGGGCACTGGAGCAGGTGCTGCAGAGAGCAGAGAGTGCTGGGAGGTCTGAGTGTGGGCAGAGCCGGATGCAGAGGCATCCGGGAGTAAATTCCAGAGGCCACCGAAGAGCAGCGGAAAGGGGCTCCTGGTGCTCGCTAGGGAGGATGACGTCACTTGGAAACAATTTTCACGTTATATCTTAGTTTAGAAGTTAGGAAAGAGTCCACATCACCTCTCCTGAGATTAAAGAGATGTCAGGGTAACTATAAGGACAAGTCCGCCAGCCGTGCCATTTGGATATTTGAGTAAAACCTGTGAGTAGTGTGAGGCTGACATAGTACTGGGGTTCTTTCCAGCCACGCTCTCAGTAATCCAAAGCAGGAAACAGTTTTGCCAAAGGATAAACAAGGGCATAAAAGACAGATGGGGCTGTAGACCTTGCAAAGACCTTTCGGGTCCCTGCCCAGCACACACCCTTCCCCGGCTGTGTAAATTGAGCCCCAGGGAGGCTGCGCTCGCACCAGGACTATGTATAACACCCCACGGGACTGGGGCCTGAGTCTGGGTGGCCAGGACCTGGCCCCTCTTACAAAGCCATAGCCTGTGAGCTCCCTACAGCATCCTCAGGGTCCCATGCACAATGGGAAGACACTGCTAGCCCAGGTGGGGAAGGAAAGGAAGATGCTAAACAAGTGATTCTCGGTACACCTGCAGCAAAGGAGAGCGGCTTCCAAAGTCTGTATCCAAATCTGCAAGACTCGGCCAACATTCCTGGTCCTCTTCCAAAGAAATCGAAAACCTTACAGATCTGGGTCAAAAAGCACGAGGGTCAGTCTAGGTTCAAATCAGCGCGGGGCCAGCCAGCCCTAGGTCCAGGTCCCCCAGGGGAAGGGGCGGCGGCAGGGGCGGGGCAGGAGCAGGGTAGGTCCATCCTAGCACACGAGTCTGACTTCAACAGTGACTTGACTTTCAAATGAAAAGAACTGGACTGGCACATGTAGAGGAGCTTTGGCCTCCAGCGCAGTTCTCTCACCAGGGCTAGGGGGCTTTCTTTAATGCCGTCTCATTTAAAACATCTGGGTAAGTAGGCATGGTGGCCCGTGCCTGTATCCCAACTAGTCAGGAGGCTGAAACAGGAGGATCGCAAGTTCACTACCAGTTGAACAATTTAGTGAGCCTCTGGCCCAAAATAATATTTAAAAAGGACTAGGGAGGTAGGTCAGTGGTCAGCACTTACTTAGCACATGGAAGGTGGCATCCCCAGGGATACGGTAGACAGCAGATAAGATAGATGATAGATAGGTAAATAGATAGATAGATAGATAGATAGATAGATAGATAGATAGACGATAGACAGGTAGAATTTTTAAGTCTGGGGAGACTTCTTCAAGGTGAGTCCTCCAAAGCCAATTGTGAATGGCTCTCGTAGTTTTAGCAGAACCCCCTCAAAGCAGCATCACCTGTGTACCACAGGTTTCTCCCACAAAACTAGCCTGTCCTCTAAGGATGCAGCTCTGGCCTCCTGTAACAATGGGGAAAGGACTAACTTCAGAATCCAAGTGGAATCCCCAAGCACCCTGGCAGCGGTGAGGCGTGGGCCCAGGGGTCATCCCTCAAGGCCGATGGGCAGGCCTGGTCCAGGGAGTGTGTGGCTGTGGGCTGAGCCAGTGTCTGCAGGAAGATGTCTCAGCACGTGAGACATGATCCTGGGGGATCCCAGGCGAGGGCCTGCTCCGCGCCGGGATGAAAGGGAGAAGATTACCTGGGGCTGCAGGATCAGGAGGAAACGATGAAAAGCCTGACCAGGCCCTTGGTCACCCCCAGGACTCGAGGGAGACGGCACGGCACGTAGCAGTGCCTGTCACCTAGGACTGTGACAGTGGACATTCTGGAGCTTTCAGTGATACAAACAACTCTGTGACACAGGTGCCACAGGTTTGCCAACAATGACCTAGAAGGTGCTTAACAAATGTTAGCAGACGGTGATGCGCCAGGTCAGTGCTTGCCATGGACATGGGATCCAGCAGCTCTTAGAGACTCCTGAAACCAGGGACCCACAAGCAAGGGCCCAGGGCAAATCTGGCTGCCACGTACTCGTGCCAGTAAAGTCCCATTGGAACCCAGCAAACTCTTGAAGCCGGAGACATTAGGTCTCCGGTCTTTCAGAGAAAGTCTTTCCCAGCCTCTGTTTTGAGCCATTGACAGTGACAACAGATAATATGTGAAAGTCACCATGAGCAACAGAACACTGCTCAGAGGAATATCACACGGCCACAGAAAGGGACACGGTGCTAACCCCGTTACTCACAGACAAGCTGCTACCATGCTAAATTCATGGAGCCAGTCACAGAGGCCACATGTGGGGTCCACTTATTGGAAATGTCCCCAGTAGGGAAATCCAGAGAGACAGAAAGTAGAAGTTGCCAGCACTGGGGTGGGGAGGCTGCAGGGGCGGTAGCTCAGAGGTGGGAGCTTCCTGTCCAAGTGAAAACCTTTAAAACCCATGGCAGGGGCCACGGTTCCCCAAAGATGCTGACAGCCATAGACTTGCAGGCTGTCACTGGGGATTGTGTAGGATCTTAATCCAACCCAGCTGTTGGGACACAATGTGTTAGAATGGTGGTTTATAAACCACAGACATGTGTTTATTAGGGTTCTGGGGCTGGAAGTCCAAGATCAGATCAAGGCACCATGGACTCAGGGCACGCGGAGCACACTGGGGCGGGTAGATCTTGCCTTCATCTTTTCCTTTTTTTTCCATCCAGGCTACAAGCCTACGGGTGGGTCCACCCATGCCCAGGGAGGGGCCTCCCACTGCCACACTCAGGAGGACACGAAGCCAGTCAGTGCACTGATCCAGCGAGCCTGCCTTTAACCCACTCACACTCCCACAGGCCAGCCTGCTCCCAAAGGCCCACGTAGGAGTGCATGAGGCTGTGGGGAGACATCCAGATGCACCCCATAACAACTTGTGTCTCAATAAAGCTTCTGTGGAAAAGAAGGGAAGGGACAGCTGGGAATCCGCAGAGTGGACTCGGGTTGGATTGCCCTGGGTGCAGGGCGCACCCGCCTCTCCTGAGGCAGGTGGGGGGTGAGAAGAGCACCCATGAGCATGCTGGGCTGTAGGCCTAAGAGAAACAGGGCAGTAAACACACTGGAGCAGCCACCAATCGCCTCCACGCAGGTCCTAGGGTGGGGTGACCCCACCAGCCTGGAAGGGCTGACAGAAGTTGGGAGCAGGAAATGTTCCGGCAGGGGACAGGCCCGCCCCGAGGCTCCACCTGGGGAGCTGACCCTTGCTGCCCTGGGAAGGGAGACAGTTGTCCTCCACATCTCACTGAGGACCCACGGGGGACCTGAGGAGTTTACGGTGGCTGCTGACACCAAAGATCCACTCGTGGAGGAAATACTATGGAGGTTCCAGGATGGGGCAGTGGCCTCCAAACCTGAGCCTGGCCCCTCCTTGACGCCAGGCTCCCCGCCAATACCCTGGCTCAGCCAGTGTCTCCCCCTCTCCCACTGCAGGTGATCACAAGCCTTGCCTTCTTGTCCCCGTCCCACCCACGCCACTCTCAAGACCCCAGGCCCTTTTCCTACCTTCTCAGAGGACGGAGAACAGCCATGTCTTCCACAGACACCCCCAGATGGCTCCCCCTCGCCGCCTCACCTGCCCTCAGTCCTGCTTCCTGGGGTCACGCTGGCTCAGCCTGCTCAACAGTCCTTGCCAAGGCAGCTCTGAACCGGGTCAGCAGACTTTCCGCAAAGGTCCCGCAGGGCGTGGTACACATGTCAGGCCACGCCGGCCACATCTGCGTGGCAGCTCCTCAAGCTGCCCCTGTGCCTCCGAAGCAGGTCTCCGTGGCGTGTAAACAAACGGACGCAGCTGTGCTCCGAGAAGACTTTGTGTGCTAACAGGCAGTGAGCCGGACCTGCGTCCACCCCCACTTCGGCCTCCCGTCTCCTCCGCCCTCTTCCGGCAGTGACCCGCAAAGCAGATGAAGGGGGTCTCACTGCTGCCCTTGCTCTCGCTCTCATTTTGAGTCAGGGTCTTGGCAAACTCCAAAGTTGCCCAGGCTGGGCTCTAACTTGCAATCTCCCTGCCTCGGCTGCCCAGAGTTATCCCAGCACCTCTGAGGAGCGTCTTTGCAGAGGACCAGTCTGACCAAGTCACGTCCAGTTCAGCACCATTCAGTGGTTTCTCAGGGCCCTGGATGAAGAGAAAGAAGGGCTGAGGGAAGAGGGGAGGAGGCGGCCACGCGGCAAGAGGGAGCTTCTGCAGGGACAGGTCCCACGTCCAGCAGCCAGGGGACAGGAGGTCTTTAAACACCCAAGAGCCCCCCACCCCCACACACATGGTACATGACAAGGGGCTCTGAAGGCGCACATGGAACTGTCCTGCCAGCCACTGTAAACCAGCCCCAGACCGCACCACGAGCTCGCAGGGCCAGAGTGAGCGCCCCAGCGTCCCTGCTTTTTAAGGGTGTCTTCAGTTCTCCAGTGTAGGCAGCAGCACAAGCCCCAGGAGAGGGGTCTGGGCCCGGGCTCTCCAAGGACCGGGTGATAGCACAACCTGGACAGGGATCCCCAAGCCCGCAGGACCAGGGATGCCTTCCAAAAAGGAGGCCAGGGTGAGAACACTGCCTTTTGTGAGGATGACTAGCAGAGCTGGGGCCTTGGGCCCTGACCCAGGTAGCTCAGGCAGGACCTGCTTCCCCCAGGCTTCTGAGGCCCAGGGCGACAAGCTGGCGTACAAGGGAAGAACAGCCACTCGGCGCTCATAGAAGGGAGTGACGGGAGACTAGGTCAGTGTCCTCCGTTTCTCCTCCTCCACCTCTCTCCCTCTCAAGGAAACTCAGTCCATCTGTCTCCGTCGCTCCTCGGACGTGTCCTCCATACACCCCACCTGGCTGGTGCCCCTGGAGGCTGGCAAGGGTCCAGGTGGGAGCCCAGACACTGAGTACAGGTGACGGATGAAGCTGCGCTTGGTGACAGTTTCCTGTAACCAGCAAAAACTCTGCTGTGTTCCCAGGTGGTCCCCAGAGTCAAGAGAAAAGGGCAGTAACCCGCTGTGGTCCCAGCCTGGCTCCTGGCTGCAGGACCAAACAGGCAGCAGAGGAAGCCGTCTCAACACCCGGCCTGGAGCCAGCCTGGGCAGAAGGGTGAGGAGGCCACCCAGGTCCCCCTGGGCTCCTTGGGAGTGGTCGTGGGCAGCTCACTGGAAATCAGGAGTGCACTCAGCTCTCAGCCCCCCGCCGCTGTGTAGGAAAACCGGGTTGTTTCTGAGTGTGCTGAAAAGCATAAATCACAAAGTGAACCGTTTCAAAGGGAACACGGGGATGCTCAGTGTGTTCATAATGGTGCACAGCAGTGCTCCAAAGCATTCTCCTCCCCACAGAGGAGCTCCCATCCTCCTCAGCGGCCACCCCCTCTCCCCCCGCCCCAAGCCCAGCCCAGGATCCATGTTCTCCCAGACTTCCCGCTCCTGGATGCTTCGGAGCACCAGCGTCCTCTATCTGGTTGGCTGCTCCTCGCCACGGGCTGTCTCTTGGTCCTTCTTCTGCCACCAGTGTCAGAGTCGCACTGTCCCTGTGGTGGGGTCACATGTGCTCACTCTTCCTCGCTCTCACAGTCATCAGGGTGCTTTCTGCTTCCCCAAAGCAGTGGCAGGGTGAGAGAGGGTGCAAGGTGCCCCCGGGGAGCCAGGACAGCCCCGGGAGTGGAAAGAGGGACCCAGGGCACAGAGAAGCAGGCCTCAGCTGGAAGTCACTTCATGGGATCCTAGGAAGTCACCAGGCTGAGCCTGGAGCCCACAGCCACTAGCCAGTCAGGAGAAAGCCCTGGAGTCCCTCAGAGGCAGCCACCTGTCCTCATTCACACCAAGATGCTTGGTTGTATATAATGTGAGTCTTGCCTCAATAAAAAAGAAGCACATATATTTTAGTATCTCACTTCTCAAATATCTTGATAATTATTCTTCAGTACTGTAACCCTAGGGAATTTCTTTTCTGTGCTTGAAGCCATTATTCTGAGAAGGCATCTGCTCACTTCACTAGGCGCCCAAGGGGTCCTTGGTAAAGCCTCAGGGTCCCCAGCCTGGACACCTCGCAGCCTGCCCTCTGAGCCAGTCTCTACCTGCATAGTTGCAGCCAGAACTCCTGGTCGTTCCAGGTACACTCTGCTCTGAGCAGAGAACCAGGGGCTTCATCTAAGAGGAAGCCAGGCTGTGCCTGGGTGGACTGGGGCGTGGGGGTGGGGTGGGGTGCTGATCTCCTTGTGCAGAGATCAGAGGTCACTTCCTGCTCCTCGGTCCTAATGAGGACTGATTCTGCAGCAGCCAGAGGAGCCAAAATTCCAGGCCCACCCTCATCACGGAGCAGAGCGTTCTCGGTCTTCTCACTCAGTGTGGAACCTCTCCGAGCATCTCCTGAAATGCAGATGCCCAGGACAGAGTAAGCCCAGCGGTATGAGGGGCTGGATGCGCAGTCAGGTCAGGCTGGATGGGGTGGGAGCTAGAGGCAGGCAGAGCGTCAGAGGACCCTTGCCTGTGTGACTGATCTATAGTTGTCACCCAGGCCGGCAGAAGGTGCCAAGCCCCTCCTCCTTCCTCACCTGGAGGCCCCTCCCACTATCCTGCCCCACTGCTCGGCACCTACCCCTGGCCCCACCCCCGCCGGAAGAGCAGCCTCTTTCAGCCTTGGGACAATAAGCCCCGCTCTGAGCTTTCGGTTCCCTTAAGTCTGCAACTTGCCCCTCTGATTCACACGCATGTGCCCATCTGGCCATACACGACTGGAGAAATTAAAAGCATCACCTGCCTACAACTCACCCTGCACAATGCCAGGTGGTTTATAAACACACTCTCATGCAAGCCTGGCTATGCTCCTGTGGAGTCAGAACTATTGATACGAGAAAAAAAGTACGGCACAGGAGGGGGGGCCTGTTGTTCATGCTCCAGCCCCCGGAACTCCCCGCTCTCCACGGGACCCTCCTCCTCCACTCACAGCGCGGCCTCGGGCTCCGTGATCCCTTGGCTGTATCCTTGTTGCCTCTAGAATTTTACTGTCCTCTGCTACGTGCAGGGCGCTCACAGGCCCTGAGAATGAAGTTGTAACAGTTTGCCTTTGAGACAAGACAGAAAAGAAAACTACAAACAAGTCATTCAAAAACATAATCTCAGATTGGGATGAGGGCTACACTAGTCAGGAGAGTCGAGGTTCTGAGGCAGTAACAGGTAATTTCTAACTGAAAGATTTACTTTTCATTTACATCAGAGTCCAGCGTGGTTTGTACAGCTCTTTTTGGCTTCCTGGTTGCAATACTGGCTCCTCATACCCCAGCCCTTTGTCTACCCAAGTGGTTGCTAAACCGACAGAGAATTTGGAAAGTCACTCAAGGTTCTGTAACAAGGTCTGGAAGTGCCGTGTGTCATTTTCTGCTTGTGACTCACTGGGTCCAGTTTAACTTAAAGAGAGGGTAGGAAATGTGGTTTTCCTTTAAACCTTCCTGGAAAACAATGGAATTTGGTGAACATAGGCTGCTGTTTCTAGGGTAGCAAAGAAAATAAACAGGTTGATACATCAGAATATCTAGAATGAAAAGCCCACTTTCAATAGATGAGCCAGGGGAGGTACTTTTAGGGAGAGATGAAGGAGCCAGGAGAGAGCAGCCCAAGCTCAGAGAACAGCAAATGTAAAGATTAGGGCCAAAAAATACCAGTCACATTCTAGGAAGAGAAAGTTATTAAGGGAGGTGAGGGGCGAACAAGAGGAGAACCCTGGAGCATATCAAATCACCATCAGGTCACACACTAAAAACCAGTGTACGGGGACTCCCCACTCCCTAGACTCTAACTTGATTATTCTGGATTAGTCCTGGGTTTCGCATTTGGTATTGCTCTTCTATTTAATTTTAATTGCAAAAATACACAAACCCTAAGGATATGCTCACTGATTAGTCACAAAGTGGGAACTCCATGCAACTCCCCTCCTGGACCAACAAGTAGAGCATTATTGGCCCTCAAATGGCCCCACCTCCCCATCGCCATCCCAAAGGAAACTGTGTCTAAGATTTCCATCTTGCTCGCTCCTGAGCGCCGTGTAAATGGAACACCTGGATTCTGTCTCCATATTGCTGTGATGAGGTTCTGTTTTAGCCCAGTGTATGAATTCAGCACTTTTTATTTGGCTGTGGTACTGTTGCTTGGTTTGAGTGGCTTCCAGGTCGAGGCTGTGACAGAGTACTGCTGAGACCTCCTGGTACGTCGTGTCACTGCACCCGTGCAAGTGTTTCTGGTGCGAGACATCTTGGAATGGAGTAGCTTGGTCTCGGGGAGGCACCTGCTCAGCTTTTGAAAGAGTCTGCTGAAGAGATTCCAGCATGGCTGTCCCAGTTACTACCAGCACTGTGTGAACATTCGGGTAGTCCCGCATCTTTGCCAGCCCTTGGGCTGATGAACCATTCAGGTAGCTATTCTGGTGGGCATACAGCAGTGTCTCAGTTTATATTTCCTTGACAACTGATGATTGATACTTACTGAATATTCTCTGATTCTTCTAAGAGCCCTTCTCTGCTCCTGTATATTGCAAATACCTTCTCACTCTGTGCTTGCCTTTCACTCTCCTCATTGTACAGTGTGATGAGCAGAAGCTCAATAGTCCAACTGTCAACTCTGTCTTTTAAGATTAGTGCCTTCTGAATCATGAAGATGTTCTAGATACTCTTCTGGGCTATTTTCTAGAAGGTAATATTGATACCTGTGTATGGTGTGAGGTAGGGATTGGGCTTCTTATTTATTCTCAGGTGGTTTTTCAGTCAACTCTGTACTATATATATATATATATATATATATATATACAGATCATGGCCATCCTCATCAACAGCCTCATCTCTGTCACTTGACAGTCATCCACATGTACTGGAATCTCTACCCCTTTGTTGGTCTATTTATTCATCCCTGTGTCCATTAGAATCTTTTTAACTCTTTTAGTGATGCTACCATGCAGCCAGAGCTAAGAACCTCTGATCCAGGACCTTAAAGCTCATAGAAACAGGTTAATCTAAATGCAAATGCAAAGTGTGTGAAAATCCAATAAAGGACGCGAGAGGTGGGGGGGAAGGATTAAATTTGGGCATGGAGAAAGCAATGGTAGAACTTCTGGGAAAGCTTCTGTGGCACAGGAGCACAGAGACGGACTAGAAGTGGGAGACTGAGAGCGATCCACTCAGCGCCTGCTCTCTCTGTAACCCTCTCCAGACCCAAATATCCTTCCCAAGCCACTGTGAAAAGAAGGACCAGCAGACACAAGAAGGAAACCTTTCTGCTTGAGTTACCAGTTGAGCTGGGGAAAACCTGATCCTGCCTGCAGCTACATTTTATTCTTGAGTTGCCATGGCATTTCCTGTAATTAATGGCTAGATTTTAATTAAACATTGATTAGCCACTAATTAGCCTAATGATCAGTGTTGGGGAGAAGACAGGGTTGTCAAACACGGCCAAGGAAGAAGGCAGATCGTGAAAGATTATGGCTTAGGGGAAATGCTGTTCGTTCCTCCCTCCAGGGCAAATGTTTTCTATGATTTGGGTCCATTATAAATGATGCTTTCAATGTGAATTTTCCTAATCGGTTTGAGTCTGATGAAGTCCCAGGTGACTGATGCAGGGAAGATTGAATCTCTTCACCTTTCATCAGATTTCAGCCTCTTACTGCATCTAAAGAGCCTCTTCCCACTTGGAGGAGAATTCGTTTCTGTCCCTGTGATAAAGTCACCCTGGCGCAGCCTGCTGCCCTCCTGCAGCACTTTCCTGGGGGTCAGACCTTGCTTCCCAGTTATCTTCCAAGACCGGGGCGTAGCAGGGTGCCCCCCAGTCCAGAGATTTTCAAACCTCTAGGGCCCCATGACCCCATTCCTGATGCTTCACCCCCTCCCATCCCTCCCAGCTCTGGCTTTATCTGAAAAGGGCACACCACTCACATGTGACCAGCTCCCAGGGGAGGACATGTCACCCTCACTAATCCGCACCAACAAGCAAGGTCGAGCTGCTCAACATGGAACGGGAACTACGAAGTCACCTTGGAGGCCACTCCACTGGAATTAATTAGGCAGCAAAGCCCGGGGAGGGGTGGATGATGCGGTAACACTTCATCACCCGCCTTGTATCTTTGCAAGTTTGAATTTACAGAGAATAATGCAAAATTCCCTTGGAGCTCCACGTTTACGCTGAGCCAAAACAGAGGAAGAGAACAGGAAGTCCAGAAAGTATTAGAACCAGGGAAAGAAACTTCCGCTACAAAGTGACACATTCCCTGATGAGCAAGACCTGCTTAGAGGGAAAGGACCCGGTCTTTATCTTTGGGGGCTCCCAACACTGCTGGAAGCACCCCACCGGGGCAGGGCAGGAGAGAGTGTGGGAAGGGCTCCGCAGTCGCAGGGAATATAGACCTTCTCCTCTCTATGATTAGGGTAAAAGACAATGCACTATTCACTGCTTTACCCTTCCGTGGCTATACTGGGGTTTCACTTCCTCTCTGCAGTGCTGAGGACTGAGCCCAAGGCCTCGCGCATGTTAGGTGAGAACTCATCACTGGGCTATGGTGGCCCCAGGTCCTTTCTGGCCACTGTTACATGTGCAGTTCAGTCGCGTAAAGCGCGTCCCCGCGGTTGTGAAGCCGTTACCTCTGTCCACCCGCAGAACCCTCGGCATCTTCCAAAGCTGAGCTCTGCCCCATGAAACAGCTCCTCAGCTCCTGGTGGCTCCCGTTCTACTTTCCGTCTCCAAAGTAGTGAGTGACTCTAGGACTTCTCATAGGTGGAACCATGCACCTGGGACCTGTGTGAGTGTGAGTGTGTGTGTGTTACTTCACTCAGCGTAAGTCCGTGGGCTTGCATGTGTCAGAAGCTTCCCCTTTATAAAGACTGAGCAATACTCCACTACCCATCATCCTTCAGGGGACACGGGGCTGCCTTCCCCTATTTGTGAGGATCCTCATGCTTCTTGACCTGGCAAATTCTATTATCTGAGTCCTAAAAGGTGAAAAGATCAAGTTAGAAGGGCCCTGTGTACCGCGACCCTCCAACGCCACATCCGTGCTCCACTTTCTAAATTGACAAGGATAAGATTTGTTCCAGATTCTGAGACTCTTAGAACTTTTATGTCCCTTTTACACCCTGTTTTATCTCTTTCACTTGTCATTTTCCAATAGCTTTGGCCAGCCCAACACACAGGACACGTTTACTACCCACTTGTACGGTCTCACTGAGGCTTGGCAGTGCTGGGCGTGGCAGCCTCTGTGCTGGGGGGAGCTGGGGGGATGCAGCAGGAAGGATGAGGGGCCTGAGTCTGGCTACCACTTTGCTGGGGACCTGGTGAAACCTTGGGCTCTGCTCCATCAATGGCACATGGGACGTCACATTCCTGTTCTTCATGTGAGGCCTGGCATCCTCCTGAGGCCTCGTGAGGCCAACAGTGGCCTGTGGGACTTTTCTGGGTTTCGATCCAGAAGCTGGCAGCGCAGAGAGGAAGGAAACACAGCCGTGGGCCTGGGGACCCTGCCCAGGTAAAGAGAGGCTGGAGGGGCGCTGGTGACAGGAGAGGCCAAGGATGCCCAGCCAGGCCTGAGCCTCACCAAAGGCTATCAGGAAGGGGGGTGCTCAGCATGGTCCTCAGTGACAGGCTCAAGCTGGCCAGGTGCAGGAAAGTGGGCGGGAATTCCCCGGGCTTGGGGGTATAGCAAGAGCCGGGATAGAGGGTAAGAAGCCTATGGGCTGGTTCCTGTGGTGTAGCAGGAGCTGAATACTGTCTATCTGCTGGACGGGGCAGGTGACAAGGTCTCAGGGGTCATAGCTGCCAAATCACCCACACCGGTTACAAGCAGGAGAGGGGGACCAGCAGGTCCCCATCCAAAATATGCCACCTTAGCAGCAACACACGGCATGACCTATAGGTGAGGAAGGTGAAGCTGGAAACTGGGGGGCCGCAGAGAAATGAACCCTGCAGTCCTGCTGGTGATCCCCGAGTCCAGGCGAGACAGAAGGTGTCCCCACTTCTGGAGAGCTAGCAGCAGGACAGGCCCAGCAGCCGATGCCCAGACACATCCAACCAATCTTCTGCAGCTACCTGGTACACCTGCCCACATGCTAGGCTCCCTGCCTGCAGTGGGGCAGGCCCGGGCTTCCCACCTCAACGCCCGTTCCCTACACCCTCTCGCAGGACGGTGTGAGCACCGACTGCTGTGCACACCTGGTAGGCAGAGACCGGTGGAATCAATATGTCAGAGTACGGGGGAGGCAGTGGTCCTCCAACCCCAAAGGCCCTGCTCCAGTCTCCCATTCAGGAAGTGCCCAGGCAGCACGTCCCCTTTACTGCCTTGCATTTTGAGGGTAAAGAGGCAGCTGCCCCTTTTTCCAAAATTCATTTAGGGATCTGCAGCCCTTCATGAGGGAAAGAGGTCGCTCCCAGCTGCAATCCACAGTTCAGCTTGGCCTCAGACGGAGGGGAAGGTGGCAGCTGGTGCTAGTCACTGTTAGTCACTTGCTTTTCAATGCGTCCAGCCATCTCTGCAAATTGAAAATTCCGAGGAGGTTCCTGAGACACAAATCAATGGTGACGAGGCCTGAAACTGGTGCTGTGAGCCAAGAGAGAGCCAGGCAGCCGAGGAGGGCCAAGGGCTGCCAGCAGGGCACAGCCCGCCTGCTCATCCACCCACCTGCCAGAGACCAGGAGGCACAGCCCAGCACACACCACTGCAGCCCCTGAGGCTCTGGGACACTCGCGTGCAGGCACACACGCATGCATGCACACACACACCATTATCTGGCTGCGCTGACTGAAACAGCAGCAGGTGAGGAGGCGTGGCCTGTTCTGGGCTTTTATGCTTTCCCTCCACCAACTCTTCTGGTTCCTTCCCTGTGCCCAGGACTCAATGGCCTCTGCCTGAGGCTAACATATTCCAGGAGGCAGAGAGGAGCCTTCAGGAAGTGTCCCTGGCAGGAACAGAGAGAAGAAAAGGTATTTTTCTCTCTGATTCTCCCCTACAGCCTCCAGCTGCCCTGCTCCACAGTGTTTGCCGGCATTTTTGGCCACCCAGAGAAGGCAGAGTGGGTCAGCCCCGGCCAGACCTCAGCTCGCTTCTGGAAAGCCTGGGGCCTCGTTCCCACACTCAGCACCTCGGGAGCATGGCAGACACAATGACACGCTTCCCAAGTGGGTGGCTATACAGCCCTGCTCAGGGCCTGGGACTTGCTTCCATCTTGGTGGCATCTGGATGGCCTTCAAGAGCAGTAAAGAGAAAAACAGGAGAGAGTACAAGAGGTGACCAGGGCAGGAAGTTAGTCTGTGGGTTGTCAGACCTGAGCAGAAGACATCTGAGTTGACATCTTGATGATGAGAAGAATCTCCACGAGGACCCCAGGAGATGACACGCAGACCCCCACGGTAGGGAACATGTATGACAATCCTTCTGGTGTCCAGCCACCAGAACACTGCTGGACAAGGAACCTGGAGGTTTGCTGACCCAAGGAGGCCAGGTGGCCAGAAGCAGTGACGAGAGGCAGGGCCCGAGGAGTGAGTGACCCTGGGCCCAGGGGGTCTGTACTCAAGCCACCCGAGGGTCTCCAGACTGCGGGTAGGGTTGGATAGACTCCAGGGTGCTGTACCACAGCAGAGTAGTGAGGTAAGATGGACACGGGGGGAGCCACCTTGGACCCATAAGAGGTGAGAGCAAAGAGGACGTGGACCAGGACTGCCGAGGTGGGAGGGTGACAAGAAGCTGGCTCTGCAGAGTGCAGAGGAGCAAACAGCTGCAGGATGGATGAGGGGCTGGAAGAGTCGGGAACCCAGAGGCCCCTGTGGCCCTCGGCTCAGGACACAGGTATTTCTACCTGGTCTCACTGGGAGGTGGGAGGATCTGCACAGGGCAGGGAGGGAGAGGAGAAGTCATGTTTCTCCTGTGCCCCAGAAAGTCACAGGTCTTGATAGACCTGAGATTATTATGAAAACACATAGTAAAAGGAGCCATTTGCCTTTGGGGACAGGATGAAATGTCTCACCCGCAGAGAAGGGCCTGGGGGCAACACTTGCCCTATGGGGCTAGGGCTGTCTCTGGCACTGTCCAGGCTGATAGAGGCCAAGGCCATTCTGCTGGTCCATCGTCCCCTTCAGTCCATGCTGCCATGGTATCCTTCCCGCCTTAGAACTGTGTCCCTAGCATGGTTCCAGGGCCCAGTTCTCCTCCCCACCCACCCACAGCGCTGGGCCTCCTGGAGCTCTGAGCTGAACCAGACTGAACCAGGTCACTGTCAGCGACCTCAGTGGGCTCTGCTCCTTATGTGGGTTAAAACCCTCAGAAGGGGGAGCTCGTGTCTGTGACCTGGACTTCACCAGGGCTGCAGAACAGTCAGGAAGTACATCAGGGTGGAGCAGAGGACCCATCCCATCACTGAGGATGCGGTTGGGGGTGCTTCAGGCAGAATCATGTCTGACCCCTCAGCAGGAGGAGCCTCCCCTCAGGAGTGAAAACTCAGGACATCGGAGATACGCAGACCCCCACGCTTCCGTGGCTTGGTGTGGGGGTAATGGGAAAACATGCACAAGGAGGTAAAGCAACCCTGGAAATGCTAGCCAAGACTTGGGGTTATTTTTTAATACATAATGGATTAGGAAAAAATGTTAATAAATATCCCAGAACTGAAAAATGTGCTGACTGAAACAGAGAATTTGATAGATGGGTTTTAAAGCTGATTAAGCAAGACAGTAAACTGGAAGACAGGTGAGAAAAGCAAGTCCGGAGTGAAGTCCCAAGAAGCCAAGAGCTGAGGGGAGGGATAGACTGAAGAGGGACAGGGGACTCACAGATAAGGGGGAGGGCAGTGAGGAGGGAGCTCAGGGACACGAGCAGCACTGCAAGGGCTGCAGCCTGTGGAAGACTTCCCAGAGGCTAAACAAGCCACATGCAGCATAGACAAATACACTCACATCAAAGCGCCAGTGGCAACGCTGAAGGGGGAGAGACAGTGTCCCACCCCAAATCAATGCAGTGCCCCCAAGTCTGAATCCAAGAATGAAAAGAAATTTTACAGAAAAGTTGTCAGGAGGTTCACAAAATGGGACAGGCAGAGGCCAGGCACCTCCAAGAGGCCTGGCCATCTCCAACCCATGAAGGTACGAGAGGAGGGGCAGGAGGGGCTGGCACAGCTCTGCCTTCCTGCCCCTCGTGAGCTGGACCTTCCCAGGGTCCGGCACAGGAACATGGACTCTAGAGATGTATTTTCCGCCTTGCTCCCTAGACATTTCCTCCCCAGGGCCCAGGGCAGAGGCACTGACCAGTCACAGCTGAGCCGTTCCTACTGCCCCTGCTGGCGCCTCCCATCACCCCCACACCAAGCCACGGAAGCGTTTATGTTATCGGTGTTATGGGTGTTCTGGTTCTGGGGCGCACATCTGAGATCATGTGAGGATGGGGACAAGTGTGTACCCACCGAATGAGGCTTAGAGCAGCAGAATGAATTTCAAAGCCCACTGGGCACAGAGGCAGCCCCCACCCCCTCCCTTGCACAGGCCATATCTGGAGTTTCCTCCCTGAAGCCAGGCCCAGGGCCAGGCAGGGACAATCCCAAACAATAGGTGTTAATTGACCTCAACTCCAAGCAGAAGGCGCTCCAGGTTCAGGGTAATAGGTATCAATTAACATTTTAATCTTGACATTTAGTCAGCCCGGAAAATGCAAGCCGACATACCGGATGCCCGCAGGAGGACCGGATGTGTGAGATTATTAGGCCGCTCCCTACATTGTTTTTCTTATCATTTATGGGAGTGGCAGTTCCTGCAAGGACAGCACCTGTCTTAGGTCAAGGACTCTTCACATGTACCCAACCAGGCCTTACCCGTCATGGGCCTGCAGGACAGCAATTGGTCCTGTGCCTGTCTTAGGCGGCCGGTGGCGTAACATATGTGTCCTAGTTGCCCGTCTCTGGCTGCCTGTCCAGTGTCTCAGGTTAGTTGTCTCACAGGAATTTTGTAAATCCTCCTCCATGAGCTCTTTTATTTCTCTCACATTATTCACAGAAGGCAAAACCCCACAACCAGTCCTCACAAAGGGGTTATCTAGAGGGCCTCCAGCGACCCCCCTGGAGTCTCCACCCTCGACTCCATATTGAGCATTACATAAAAACATACACATGTGAACTACACAAATTACAATTATCAGTACAAAACATTCCAAGATCCCTGCGCCCAATTCCCACATGCGGTGTCCTTTTCCTGGAGAAGCGATTGTCACAAGGCGTGGATGGACTAGGACGCAGCATGGACAGAAAAGGGCGCCGCAGGGCAGGGCTGGGGGGCAGAGAGCACCAGGCTGACACTCAGTGGAGCAAACTTCTCTTCTGAGCCTCCTCTCGGAAACTCCTCCGCACAGCCCTCACTCCCAGTCCCAAGCCCCCACCCTCACATCTCGGCCTGCATCCCCCCGAATCTGGTACCTGCACTCTTCTTCCCCAGCC
>PVLA01015820.1:0-23444 GCA_004027455.1 Hydrochoerus hydrochaeris
TTGACAGTCAGCTCCGACTCCTGAATTGTACTTCCTAATGCACTGCGGTAGGTTGATAACTGGTGCTCAACTTGTAACAAGCAGCTGATGTGAATTAGCATGGTGCTGAGTGTGGATCATACACTTGAGGACTGTTGCCAACATAAAAGTGATAAGTGGAGAGGAAGAAGTTATATTGTTGGTTATCCTGGGTGCTGTTTTTTCTCCTCTTGCTATGGTTCTCCTGGAGGAGTTTGCTGGGCTTTTTCTTTATATAAACATGGCTGTTTTCAGTGACAGAAGAGCTCATCACCTTGCTGTTGTTGAGAATGGTTGTGGTTCACTTTTGGGGAGCTCTGGTCTTTACCACTTCCTGGCTCCAGAGGGGAAGATGGCTCCAGACTGTTCAATATCCAGAAGAAGTTTCTCACTCAGGCTTCCTGATATGAACTTGGCTGTTCTCATTGTAGAAGGATGTTGGGAACTTCTTCTTACAGAGGATGGGAGCAGTACTATTTGGAAGAGCCCTGGTCCTTATTTGAGTGTTGCTTGCTGGCTCCAGCACAGAACCCTCAACCTATACAGATCCCTCATCCTGCTGGCATAGACTTTCTGTCTTTTTTTATTTTGAAAAGAATAATATCAAACAAACCAAACAGAATAAAACAGAATAGAGCCATCAAAACAATGAATGTGATGCAGGACTTCAAAACAAGATAATAGCAAATCAACAATGGCTATTATAATATACCTTATCTTTGAAATAGCTGCACATACCATCAGATAAAATGAAATCAAACAAAAGGGAATGAAATTAAACAAAACAGAACAATGAAAGCAATACAGGGTTTCAAAACAAGATAATAGGAAAGTAACAATGGCTACAACCTTGCCTTTTGAGATGTTTCCTTCCCTTACACTTTCACCATATCTATGGTACATTTTGGATCCCACAGACTCCTTCAGTTTTTTATGCTACAGAGACAACATGGTGTTCACACATGTTGCTCTGAACCATTTTACCCATTAGCATGATCTCAAGTTGCATCCATTTACTTTCAAGAATCTTGAAGTTATCCTTGTTTATAACTGAGTAGCTTTTCACTGTGTAAAAATAACATGACTTTCTTATCTGTTTTGAAGGTGATGAAGAAGCTACCTCTGTTTTTTTCTGGTTCCCTGTCACATGGAGCATCATTTTATCTCTTGAATTTCAGTCAATTAATTTCCTTTTGAGTTACATTTCTTGTATGCTGCATATTGATGGAGCTTATTTCTTGATCTTCTCTGCATGTGTTTCTTTTTATTGGTGAGTTGAGGCTATCTACATTAATAGTTTTGGCCAAGAAACACTGGCTCATGTATACCTTGCTATTTTCTTGCCATTGTCTCCCTAATTTTTCCCTCTATTGAATTTGCTGCCTTGCTTGGTGATCCTCTTCTGTCGCTGTTCCTGGAATGGTGATCATTCTTATCTCTTTCTAGAATGCCATTTAGCATTCTTTGTAGGGTTGGTTTGGTGGTCATGAATTCCTTCAGTTCTTTGTCAAGGAAATGTGATATAGGGTAACAAATGTCTCAACCTACAGTAGGTCTGGTATGAATGTTCTCTAAAACTGAAGAATGAATTTTAAGAACACTGTGGTAAAGAGCAGAATATATTTATTGAGAGAAATAAAGCTTCTGTCTCAAAGACAGAAGGGGTCCCAAGTGGGTTTCCAAGGAACCTGTCTTTTCTAGGGATTCAATAGAGCAAAACCATGAGGTGAGTGGTCTAAGGTAGGGGGGTGGAAAGGGGAACTCATTAGGTGGGGCAGAACTATGGTCAACCAATAAGGTTAATTACTCAGGTAAATTTGATTAAATCAGGGACAAATGGGGAAGCCAGTCATGAAGCAAGAGGTCATGCTTAAAGAGCAGTGCCTCTTTCTGTAGGGGGTTGGGATGGTGACTCCTGGCTTCCTTGAGGAGATCCATACTTATTCAGAATATCAGTACTTGGAGTATGGTTCCATTTATTTCATCTTTTGACTTGATATCTGGCCCACAGCAGGACATATCTGTCTCCTCCAAGGTTTCAAGAAATCTGGTTTTCTGTACTGGCTCATTTGAGGGCCTAGTACTAATTGTCTGCCTGTAATATTTCTAACTAACTCATCTGCCTGTAATACTTTTTCTTTTTAATTTTGAAAGATAGTTTTTCAGGGCTTCTCAATCTGAGTTAGAGGTTGGTTTCTTTCAAGGACTTGAAATACTTCACTCCAAGCTCTTCTTGACTTGATGATTTGTGTTGAGAAGTCTGTTGTGAATCTGATGGGTTTTTCTTTATAGGTGATCTGTTTCTTTTCTCTAACAGCCTTTAATGTTCGGTTCTTGTGCTGAATTTCTGGAATCTTAATTATTATGTCTGGGTGTAAGTTTATTTTCCATATGGCTAGTTGGAATTCTATCTATCTCACTTACCTGCATGTCAGTTCCTTTTCCCATGCTTGGAAAGTTACTGCTATTACTTCTGTAAATAGTCTTGTTATGTATTTATGTTGACGCTTGCTCTTTCTCTGATGCCTATCAACCTGAAATTACTTTTCTTTGTGTTGGCTGGTATCCAATGAATTGCTATTTCTTGCCTCCTTGTGTTTTTTATAAGATTTTCCCTTTCGCAATTACTAGCTGCAAACCTGGCTTCAAGGTCCAAATGTCTATCTTCAGTTTCTTTCTAGTCGTTTTGCCAGCTTTCAATAAAGTTTTTAATTCATTGAATATCCATTTGAACCTGTTTTGTGCATTCTAAATCTTCCTTATATTATTCATTCAAAATTTCTCTCATTTTTCCTATGCTCCTCTATTTTTTTGTCTATGTCTTCTTTGGATAGCTCAGCAAATCTTTTACCATGTTTACCATTTCTTCTTTTACCTGAGATAGTATTTCTGATCCAGTTTCTTTTATGGCCTCATGAAGTTTTTTTGTTTTTGTTTTTTTTTTACTTCAATAGCTATCAATTCAGAAAGTTCTGTTGTGTGACTTCTAATGTCTTCCATGTTTACATCTCCTTGTCTTGCTCTGTGTGGGTTGGAGTCTAGAGACTGCCTTTTGCTTCTTAGTCAACATTTTCCTGGGTTCCTTTGGACAAGTATGTTGTGGGGTCCCAGACACTTCCTGTATTGGCTATGATTTCTTCAAGGCATGGCTGACTGATTCTCCTGGCCAGTGCTGGCTAAAGGTATCTGAAGGTGGCCCTCAAAATGGTGGGTGTGGGGCTGGTTTCTGCTTTTTCCAGCTTGGGCTGCCGAGAGCAGGAAGCATCCCCAGTGGCGGCTGCTGTGAGTGGGGGGCTGGCTGCTGCTGCTCCCAGAGCTGCCTGTTGCTTCCCCCAGCCCACAGTGACTACCAGAAGGAAGTGTCACTCATGGAAGTTGGTATGTGTGTCGGGGTGGGGCTGGCTACTGCTTCTCTTGGGGTTGGCTTCTGCTTCTACCAGCCTGAAAGGTTCTTGATCTGGCATTGACTTTCCAGCTTCTACCACCAAACTTTGGGCATTCCTGGTGCAGTTGTATGAAACAGACTTGCATGAGTCATTGTTGTGGGCTCTAGACTTCCAGTTGGACTCATGGGGTTATTGTCATGGGCTCTAGGTCTTCAGCTGGACTTATACAGGACAATGGCATGGGATCCAGATCCTTAGCTGGATACTTTGGGTCTTAGATTGCTTGCAACCTTTCTTTTATATTTGACACTTTGGTGACGATCATAAAATAATACTATAAACTAGGTGTCTTATTATATCTTGTTCTCTTTGAAAACCCCAAAATATAACAGAACCAAATGAGGTCATTATTCATCAGCCTGTCATAGGGCATGTATCACCTGGCTCATATCCCCATGTTGCCTGAGGGGCTGCAAGCTATATTCAGCTTGGTCTCCCTCTCCAACTGATGAGGAGTAAGCCAGAAAGTCCAGATCAGCTTATAGCATAGCCCCATGCTTTCTGGGCCTGGACATCATGATGGCCAAGGTAACAAGGAGGAGATAAGTGTCCTGATGAAAGGAGCATCACTGCATGAGAGGAGCAAGAGCATCAGGGAGGTGTGCATCATCTGCAGCAGCATGATATCATTTCTAAAACTCATGCACTTCTACGGTGTTGTGATGATACTGGTACAAACTGTAACCAGGAATAAAAACATGGTATTTTATTTCCATAGATATCATGCATGGATCTAGGCATTATAGGCCAATTCACATGATAGACAGAGAATTAATTTGGAAAGTGTTTTACACTGTCAGTTTCACGGGGCTTTGATATTATGTTCAATCCTTAAGTCCTGGCACTTAGTCCTAATATGGGGAGTATTTGTTGACTGCTGGAACTGACATGCTTTCCTGTCTTTCTGCAGATAGGAGCCCTTTTTAAGTTAAAAGATGGCAAAGCCCATGTGTCCCCAGTGAGTCAGATTTTTGAGGCCATCAGTGATCAACAGGGATAGGCTGAAATGAGCTCAGATTGCTCGGTGCCCAATGCCCTTGAGCACACAAGAGGACACAGTGGGGTGAGGCCCCCTGCCCAAGTGAGAGGTGAGGCACAGATTCTGATCCCACCAGCCTTGTCTTCCTTGGGACTTGCGTGAAATTGCATGTGGTTCTGAATATCTTAGGTGGGGAGATTCGAGGAAGCAATGACCTCAAATAATTGTGGCTGAGTAAGGACAGGAGATGGTAGACTGTGACAACTCTGGGAGAGATAAAGAAGAATGGGCTGCCAGGAAATTAATTACAGGTGAGGGTGAAGCATCACTCAGGTTAATCCTCACACCACCTTCATCCTTAAACCTGTGGGAGAGAAATGTCCAGCTCAGAAAGACCCTTCCCCTCCTAGCCTGATGGGGCTGAGTGGTGACCTCAGTTGTGCCTGACTGAACTCCAGGACCCATGAAATTATGCCCCTCTCCCTCTGCATGTGACTCATAAAGAGGTCACATATTCCCCTTGAGCCCCAGGATGAGAGCTGCCCAGCTTTTCTTTAGTTGATACTTAACTTTAACCCTCACAAAAAGAGAGGCTGTGAAGAAACATACATGGGTAAGAAGAAGGTGATTAACAGCTGTGAGTGGGGATTTGGTAAAGTGGAGTAAACAGGGAGGAGGCAGAAATCAGGAGAATTGTTTCATTAGCCTGCTTAGCACAGAGTTGGACCCTGTGAATGAAAGTGAGTGAATAAACAAAAACCAGCCTTGTTTCTGAGATGAGATATTTATTTCATTGCTGGCATCTGCTGTGGAGCAATTTTAGACTCAGCTCCAGGAAAGATGGTTGCTCACAGAGGAGACTTAGTTTGCTCCATGCAGTCTGCTGTGTTTCATGGTTTCCTTTATCCAGGGTAGAAAATGTGAGATTTTTGTGTAGACACATGGTGGTGTTCCATCATTTGGTCCATAAGAGACAATGCCCTGGGCCACATTATCACACACCAGGGGGCCTCTAGAGTCACCCTGTAAATAAAGAGTGAGTCTGTGAGCAAGTGCACCACCTAAATTTTCACTTCCTTTATCCCAAACCCCCTCATGCAGTACTGCTTGTAAAGTCTGCTTGTGAGAGATTGGAGGGATTGACAAGCCCTGAGGCTGTCAGCAGCCAAGCTGTGATTATGGACATTGTCTTAGCTTTATTTGTCTTTGTCTTCAGGTCTGGGACCACATCCCTGTAGAGTTTTGAGGAGCATTCTTTTTAGGCCAGCATTTAAGGCCATGGAGGCTGATGAGTAGGTCCCACACTCAGCACAAAGAATGAGCTCATTGACCAAGAGTGGTGGCAGCTCAAAGGAGCCAACTGGTTATACTTTCTGCACACCTGGGAAACAGTTTTCTCATGCCTGTGCCATGAGGTCTGGGAGTGTGTTGCAAACTGAAGCTTCCAGTGGGGCTTCCTTCACCACAGGCCCCTTGGAAAAGTGGTAGAGGCTTTAGTTACCTCCCAGCTCAGGCTGCTCCCTTTTTCTCTTTTCAAGGAGAAACATCATAGCCTACTAGGTGAAGGAATCTCTGCTGCTTGGGTGTCCTGGTCCTAGATCTGTTCCAAATTCACTTTCCATCAAATCCAAGAGTGACAGATGCCTAGTCTTACCTTAAAGGAAGCTTTGTTAATCTTTGGGTCTCCCACACAAATCTCAGTAGCACAATTGTACCTGTAATGAATGCAGTTTTCACACTCCTTATCATTTTTCACTATCATATCCACCTCCTGCAGTGTGCTTGAAGATGTTCCATGTGGATCCAACAGTCCCCATCCAGCCACCTGGCACCGGGTACCCGGCTGTACCTGGGACTTGCTCTTGGGCAGCCTGAGGAGCTGCACAGCTTTAGTCAGCTTGGCCTTTTTCTCCAGCTGATGAAAAAAAAGTAGGAAAGTCCAGATCAGCCATGTCCTCTGCCTGAACCTTGTGATGGACAAGATTACCAAGAGGAAAGGGGCTGGCTGTGGTGGTGCATGCCTGTAATCCCAGCACTCAGGAGGCTGAGGCAGGGGCATTGCTGCCAGGGCTACAAAAGCAGTGCAAGATCAGCCCCAACAAACAGAGTGAAATGCTGTCTCAAAAGCAAACAAACAAACAAATCCCCCCACCAAACCAAAACAAAACAAAACAGCAACAAAAATAAAATGAAGAGGTAGAGGCATGGTCCCAGTGGGAGCAGCAAGCCTGTAGGAGGACAGCAAGAGCAGCAGGAGTGTGCCTTACCTGCAGCAGCATGATATCACTGGTCATGGTTTCAAGGTTAAAGTCTGGGTGCGGGATGTGTCTTCTCACAAGGATGACCTGCTGGGTCTTCTCCTGTTTGCTGATGCTGTGGGCCCCCAGAGTGACCTGTATTGGGCTGTAGAGAGAGGACAGTGGGTTGGCAGATGTGGAGTCACAAAGGACACAGCCCAGGAGTTGTAAAAAGCATGTTCTAAATGCTACAGTGTGGAGATGCAGATGTCAGGGGTATCACCTGGCTGAGTGACTGTGCCTACTGCTTCTTAGTAACTGAGGCTGAAATTTAGAACCTTGGGCACCAAAAGTTCTCAAGGGTCAGTTGCCTCCAGGAAAAGACATGAAACTGCTTTACTTCATAGTGTTACGCCAAGGCATGGTCCTGGGTCTAAATACAACAGGCTCTATTGCCCTGATCTTCCTTATGGCATCAATTCCTTTGGTGCCAACTTGCTTGTCTCCCCTTGGGACATGGTGACCCTCTCCCACCCTCAAAGAAGTCTCCTGCATGACTGTCTCCAGGAACTCAGGGAGCTCCTTGGGATGAAAGGCTCTGAGAAGCATTTCCCGGACACTGTGGACTGTTTTTTTTCCTCACCTTCCTGAACAGTGGGCAGATGTCAGCACATAGTCCTCTTCTATCAGGAAGCCACCACACATGTGTTCCAAATACTTAGGCCCAATTTGAAGCTAGGCTATGCAGGGGTGGGAGTGGGGTTTGGCATCATGTCCCCCTATAATATCTTCTGAAAAAAACATGAAGACTGGGTGCAGCCAAGTGTCACTGAGCAAGCATCTATTTAGTGACTCTGAACTGTTGCCTTTGGGGACTTGGGATGGCCTGAAGTTGGCAGGAATCCAGAAGGAGTCTCAATTTCTTTTGCATAGTGAGGGAATCCAGGTCATGATCTAGAAATCTTTCTTCTCCATTTGGTTGGAGATGAATATACCTATCTGGGGAAAATAAAACCCCTGAGGCTTTTCTTCATTCTTTTGCTGACTTTTTACTTCCCTTGAGCATCTAAAACCCTTCTGAGACCTGTGATGTCTAGGATGGTGATGCTCCCTCCTGCAGGGCTTCAGTGTACTCTGAATGTGGTCTTATCCTCTTTCTTAGGACTTGACATGTAGTGGGTGCCTCAGAAATCTTTACTGGCTGCATGAAGGAACAGCTGCAGTTAGTGTCTGGTTGAAGGTTGGTGGGTCAGAGCAGATGGTATTCTGGAAAGCAGAGAAGTGTGAGTCTCCTCTGTGAGTCCTGCTGGAAAGCAGAGGAGCCACTGAGGCCTTAAGGAGGAAAGCAGGCTGGAGAAAGTGACTAGCATTGAGGAATGACAAAAATAGTGTTCTGAGGACAGTAATTTCATCCAAGCTGGGGTCACTGCACTCTAGGCAACTCTGCTAGGAAGTTAATGAAGGCAAAGCCTTCCTCTGCCCTGACATGATGACAGGCTTATTTTGCCCTGTTAGGGAGCATTTGATATTTTCTCCTTCTTACTTCTCACCATCTACATACACTCTGAGGGAATACTCCCTTTCCACATGTACAACATGGGGCTACTGAGGGAACAGTATCCACTAGCTCTTCTTGAAAACAGCCTCTGGTAACTTATTCAGTAGCCTACCTGATATTCTTTGGTGGGACTGCAGTTCAAGTTCAGGCAGACAAAAAGATTAGGGGTGTGTAAAGGGAAAAGATCTATGTAGTCTGTATAATGGGATTAGGCCTCTGGAGGGTGGAGACAGTCACTCACCTGCCTCTGCCCTAGGAGGAAGAAAGAAGTCCAACAGGAGCAGAAGCAGCTGCATATTCACAAGAAGGCTTCACAGGTCAGAGCTTCTGAAGCTTTGTCCTTGCTTTTAGCCTCCAGCAGAGGAAGGGGTAGAAATTTCTCAGTGACCTCATCTTTCTCACTGGTTAGGTGGTACTTCAACCCGGGGGATTTCTAAGAAAACACACTACTGCCACTATCTCTCCTCATCATGACATATTCTAAGTGTGTGAGAATCATAGTGACCACAGCTGACTATTCAGAGCAAATCATGTGTTACAGTCCTCACCAAAAATGCAAGAGTGTAAAGTGGGACTGTAGGATGTGGTATTGCCAGTACATTCTCAGAAACCTGTGTTCCTGGTGACAGAATTATCAGTGACAGGTTTCTAAGGCCATCAGGATAGTTTCAGCAGCATCTGAGCATTAGAATCATCTCTTTCCTAGGGGCAAGCATGCTGGAAAGTGAACTGATCATCTGGCAAAATAGACATAACCCCAATAACCCAATTTCAGGAAGGCCATAGTGGAGTGATGTGCTTAACAATAACAAAGCATGGCAGCATCCACTCAATCTATCTGGTGACTCTTACATCATCATAGCCTCCTTCCAAGGGAATCCTAAACACTGGTCTTTTAATTATAAACATTCAGTGTGATGGAAACTACCTCTCTTCTCAATATTTTTAAAAAAAATTTCTGCACTTGGCATTTTGGGTCTAAGTTAGCAAATTGCTCTGGGCCCTTTGAGGGAGTTCAAATATGTCTGACATAGTTTACTCCCAGGACTTAGATTACACTGCTGTGGATCCTGGTAGAACCACGTGAACGAAATACAGAGGTGTTTGGGGGTGTATATCTGGTTACTTATCCCTTGTTTTAGGGTTCTTTTTCTGTTCTCTTCTTCCCATTCTATAGAAATTGAGAGTTGCATTGCTCCAGGAAATCCTTCTACCATAGTGTTTCTGTCTTGGAGCTGCCAGACATGGACTGAATCCACTGAAACCGTGTTCCACAAGGGCCAACTGTACATCTAAACAATTTGATTTGCTGATTTGAACTTCCTCTTTATGTGTATATTTTACATGTTTTTCTATGAGGAGTATTACATTTGAGAAGAGATTCTGGTGTATCTTCCTTTTTAATAGAGGAACTTCAGCATTTTTCAAAGCTGAGCTTATTTTTAACTTAACTTTGCCAGTAGTAAATAATTTAAAAGCAAAATTTTCTTTCTGACTGTCAATATGTTACATGTTCATTAAGAAAATTCAGAGAGCAGAAAGCAAAATAGCATTCATTTGTCTATCTCCCACAGACAAATGAAAAATTTGTTACAAATACTTGTGTTACATAATGTTGACATTTATTGTGGGGAGTTGATGTGCAGTGTATCATATCTTTTGTTCTCTTCTTTTCCCCTGTCTTTCCCTCCCTCCATTAGTCCTCTTCTGGACTGAAGATCTCTCTCTTTCCAATTATTTATTGTTTACTTTGCTCTTTAATTCATTCATAATTAAAGTTTCTCTAAAAAAGAAACCATGTAATCTTTAAGGTTGTGTGAATAGTTTGTTTTACTTAAAACTGTGGTCTCTAAGTACAGCCATTTCCTACAAAGCACTCATATTTGTCCTTCTTCGTAGAAGGATACTACTCTACTCTGTACACATGCCACATTTCTAAAATGCATCTATCAATGGACAGACATACACATTGCTTCTAAGACATAGCTGTTATGAATTGTGCTACTCTGAACATGGATATGAGTGTAGCAGTGCAATAATATGTTTGCAACATTTTCAGCAAGATACCAAGAAAGCAAACTGCTGGGTTGAATGGAATTTTACTTTTAGTTTTCTGGGGAATTGCTGTACTGATATCCATAGTCTTACATACAAACTATTAAGCTTGTAAGATGAGCATATAAACTCTTAGGACAATGCTGTATATACAATGCAATTTACTTCTTATTCTATTCATTCTTACTTAATCATATAATTTAAGCATTTTAACCACATGTAAAAAATCCAGTTAGTCAGTATTATGTTAATACTTGTTTCCTATTTTTATTAAAAAATTTAATATGCAATTAATTTCTAAAGTTGATGTAAATTTTAAAAAGCAATATAAACAAGGAGTAAACAATTAATTTTCATCACTCATTGATACATAGCTTTAATGTTTTGAAGTATAATCTAATATATTTTATGTAATATTTGCATTGTTAAATTTAATATGGAATGATGCTAAACACATGTATGACCCTTTTTTAAAAAGTGAGATGAAATTACCATATTATTTGTGTTACTATTTTAAAAGATAGAATTCAGTAGCATTTATACCACTCAAAATGTGCATTTGGAATTTCAAAATTTTTCTAACAACTCAAAACATAATGTAAATATTAAATAATTTCTCCCCATTTTCCTCTTTCTCATCCTCCTGCACACTGCACTGCTAATCTTTTGGGTCTATTCACTTGTGTATTTTGAATATTGCATGGTGAGATCGTGTTTCTGAAATCATTCTTTAAATCTTTAGAAATTTATTTACATTTACATTTGAAATGATTACTGGTAAAGAAGGGCTTCTTTCAGACATTATACTACTTGCTTTGAATGCCATATATGTTTCACTAATCAGTTCTCTCCATACTCCCTTGGCATTTCTAATATCCTGGCACATTTTAAAAAGTCAAAATAACTGTATTTACCCTTTGTAGTTGTTGCTGTTTCTGGTGGTACTAGAGGTTGAACCCAGGGACATTGGTGGAGCTATGTCCTGCCTTTCTCTTTATTTTTTACTTTGAGACAAAATTTCATTAAATTGCTTGGGCTAGATCTTATGTTTCTCCTAGAGAATCTTTCCAGAGTCCTGTGTTTGCAGGCATCTCCCAGCACCCTTGGCTTATCCTTGAGTATTGCAGGACAGATTTTCTAGATATAGAATCCTAGATTGATAGATTTTCTTTTTATTTTTTATTGGTACCAAGGATTGAATTTACAGTCTTGTGCTTGCCAGCAGGCCCTGTGACACTCAGTTATTTCCCATGCCCCAAAGGATTTTCTTTCTACACTTTAAGGACATCATCACAACTTCCACTGGCCCTTAACTTTTCTGATGTGAGGTCAACTGTTAATCTTATTAAGAATCATTTTTCTGGGATGAGTCACTTCTGTTTTGCTGTTTTGAAAATATTCTCTCTATGTTTTAACAGTTCCCTTGTAGTAACTCTCCTTTTGAGTTTTGGGGTTAACCTGCCTAAAAATTTTGAGCTTATTGGGTTGTGTATTCTTATAGTTCATCATATTTGGGAATTTTGGGGCCACTGTTTACTGGAAATGTTTCTGATGATGAGTTTGCCTTTCTTCTTTATATTCAACTTCCATTCTCTCTCTATCTATATATATATATTTTTGATAGTGTCCTATAGGACCTTTAGGCTTTATTCATTTTTCTTTATTCATTTTGATTCTCAGATTGGGTTATTTCATTTTTCTCAAAATTTCACTAGATCTTTCTTTCTGTTTGCTCAATTGTGTCATTGAATTTTGTTAGTGAATTTTTCATTTCAACTATTATGCTTTAAGCTCCAGAAATAAAACTTTTTGTTTTAATAAGTATTCTTTACTTTTTTGTATATCCTATCTGGTTTCATTAGTTCTTTCTAAGTTCACATCAGTATTTTGAGCATTTTAAAGAGGGTGGATTTAAAATCTTTGCTTAGTCTGCCCAATATCTAGGATGTTAAAAGATGTTTTATGTAAATTTCATTTTTTGTGAGTGGCTAATACTTTGTTATTTCTTGCTATTCTCTGTAATTTTTTTTATGAAAACCAGGCATTGGATGTATTGTAAATGTATAAGTTTCATCACATTGCAAGGTTTATTTTCATTTCTATAGCATTTTGTGACACAGGGCTCAAAGTGTATACAATAGTTTCTAGAGTGATGAGTTCTTTCTCTTCTCATTTTTCTCAGGGTCTCATGCTGTGAACTTTCTTATCATATGTCTGGAGGATGTGGCCGAGGTTTATTTTGTGGTAGATATGAGGGATGGTGCTGAGTCATTTACCAAAATGTCCAGTATATGATTGCAAAACTGGTTTAAAATAACCATCCATTTATGTCTAACTTCTGCTTTCTAATTATTGTAGTGTATCTTCTATTATCTTGCACTGGTGTGACAGACTATGTATAGGTACCCAGCTGCCACTGGGTTTCTGTTTCCAACTAATATCTCAAGAGCAGTGTAAGACTTGTATATAAAAAGAATAGGCAATCTACACCTTTCCAGGCTACCCTTCAAAGTGTGCTCTGTGTGAAATTAGGGTTGCAGAAAACCACTGGGTCTCTGAGAACTTCATTGTTGTGGTATGTGTCTAAATGTTTCCCGACAACCTCATGCAGTCATAAGTGTGGCTTTTTCAGAGGTGGCTGGGTCTAGAATGTGAGATCCAAGGATTGATTCATGGTGCAATGCTAAGATCAAGAGATTTAGAATTAAGGGTGTGAGTGATTCTTGTTCTGCATAACTTCAATGAAATATAAGTGATACAAAGAGCCAGGTTGTCCCTTGGTTAGTTTTGCTGTCTTTGGTCTGCCATGAACTGTTTTCTCTCTGCAATGCCTGTCTGCCATTCCACCCTGCCTTGGAGTCAGCCAATTATGGACTGAAATCTCTGCAAATTGTGAGTGAAATAAACCTGTTCCCCTTGCAGTTTGTGTGATGAGTTTTTTGTCTTATCCCTGGGAGAAAATTAATTGTGACTATTGTTGTATTTGTGGCACGGTGGTAGGGTGACTTACTGAGAAATCAATTGCTACCTTATTCTCATTAAATTCCACATTCTGAATTATTTGCCCAAACTTCCAACATGTGACTTTACACTGTAGCCTGGAACATAGAGATGTATTTCTGAACTACACTAAATTCTCCAAAGCATTGGCTCTCTCCTTGAGTCTCCAAGGAGTCTGATCTCCAGATCTCTTGGACTTTACATGTTAAGACTCTGGCTTTGCAGGTATGAACTCTTAACTACCTATGCACTGATCATAAGTTGCACTTAAAAAATCCTGAAGACATAATGGGGACTGGAATTAATGGGATTGGTGTCAGCTCACATTGTCTGATTTAGGTCCTTTCTCTCCAGAATTCTCACCAAATCATTGAGACCAGGTTTTTATGTGATATAATGTGATATAATGGGTTAAATGGAGAGGAATTAGTTAGTTGGGAGAGGATTCCCAGCCCTAGTGCTGTGGAGTGTGTCATAAGGGAAAATCTTCATAGTTGCAATGTAGGACCCTGAGCAGAAAAAAAAAGAAGAGGTAGGGTTAAGGCTCCTCATATTCATCCTGAAATAATTTGAGACAACTAATGGCAGAATGTCTGAAACAAATGCAATAGAAAAAAAGAGAATATAAAGGGTATCATTATTAATCCACACCTTACCATGTTTTAAGCCATACAAAGGGGGATTTATTTAGCTCATCACATTGCAATTTCTACATCCTGCACAAGACTTAATATTTACACATTCTAAAATGAAACTTCAGAAATATTAACTGATATACCTAAAGTCACATGGTTTATGAAATTTTGGATACACACACAGACCCAAAAACACACAGACACACACTCCCACACATGCACACACACACACACAAACACACACACATACACACACACATGCACACAAAAGATGCATGCTTGCCATACAGAACAGTTACCTCTCTATAAGTCATAAAAGTTGTGAAAGGATCACTGGACAATTTCAGGTCAGTAAAAGAAAGTGATCTCATAATTAGAACTGTTTTTGATTGGTCACTCCAGTAAGCCTAGGTACTTTCTTTCCAGGAAGTTCTTACAATAGAGATAAGAGAATATATTAGTGTGCTGGAAGGTTACAGTGGATTTTGAGGAAAGATCACTAATAAGATCTCAACACAACTGTGAAATTATCTGTTAGTTAGTAGAGACCTGATCCGAGGATTTGGAATTCTGGGCTTTGTTTCAGCTATATGGTTCAGATACCTATTTCTGCACTTCAATGTCTTATTTGTCAGAGACACTATAAGTTATATGATAGGCTTTTTAATGTTTTTACATATAATATCAGTTAGAATTGGTAATGTGTATGTCAAGGTAGCTTTTTAGATCTATCCCTAATTTATATATGTAATACCTCTCTCTAACTGTATATCTGTATTTTTCATATATATATGGTCACACTTGTATACATATTAAATACGTGATTTTATATATGATTACATATACAGAACATATATATGCATTTATATTTGTGTCTGTTCATGTGCATCATTTTTATGATTTTGCTTGTTTGTGTGTCTTCAATTTTCCCTTTCAAGCATAACATGGAACATCTTTGTCTCAGGAGTAATTTTTTTACTCCATTAGAATTTCTGATATGAAGTGCTTTGCCATCCTTATGAAGATGACAAAGATCATTAAGATATTCTGCTACAAGGTTCTTCATGAACAACAAGAAGCCAGGGTGGGAGGTACATAGAAGATCTTGTCCCAATATGAAAGATATTGTCCCGATATGAAGAAGATATTGTCCCAATGTGAAAATGAGTTTTGTATTGGTGGTGTGTAAGTATTTTGGGTGAGGGGCACTTGTGCACAAGTGTAACTCCAGTTGGCATCAGGACTGACAGAGAATGGCTGCTGGCTATGCTTGAGCCATGACTGGCCTAAAAATGTGGACACAGTGTGCACAGTTTGTCTCATAATATAAGTGTGGCCTATACAGTAAGAGTTGTCTGACTTGGTGGGGCCACTGTGGGCTTGGAAACAAAAGGTATCATTAACCATTATGGTTTGGTGGTTAGGATATTTTTCTGGTGCTATGTGAGCATCTTTGAATGTTCTGTTCTATACAAAATGTAATACTATGTGGTATGTCCTCCTGTTTGAGTTTGCACTACACTTTGGGCTAAACCATAACATGTGACTGCTTGCATTATGTTTCTTCTCCCTACATCCTTGCATCTCACAGTGGGCCCCACTGAGTACACATTTGGAAACTCTGAGACCAGGAGGTCTACACAGTGTTTCCAATTCCATATGTGTTGTACTAAGTTAAAATAGGTCAATGTTCATGAACATTTTAAATATAAGAAACATGAAGGCTGTTATTAAAAATAATTTCATTTGTGTGGACTTCTCAGACAGATTCAGGCTAATCTGAATAAACTGGGTGAAGAAACAAGGCATGGGAACAATGTAATATGGCCCTAAGTTTGTGAAGGCATGGAGGATGCACACAATGATTGCTTTTGAATCCCCATCACCTGGCACCTGCTGTATATCCATTTGCTGATGAATAACAAATGGGGGCTTTCAGACCTGCTGCAGACAAATCTTGTAGCTATTATGAAGTTAGCTATAAACTGGGCAGGCAGCAATTGTCTTGGAGTAGAGCTTATGTTGTTATTGGTTAAGAAAGGCTGAAGCGGTTGAGTAAGTGCCCTTCTCAGTGGATCCTAAGCTCATGAGGGTTTTTGGGCTAGGTGTGAGAGTTTTACTAGCATAGCCATGAGGTGGAACCAAGAGCTCTGGGGAAAGTTCTTGCCTGATTTTTCTCCAAGACTGCTCTGCAAACAGCAAATACAGACTTCTTAGAATCCCTCTCAGGAAGTTAAGAGACAGGAAGAAGACCTACCTGCATAAAAGTCCCTGTTAGTCCTTTGGAAAAGTCCCGCCAGACAAATATGTGTTCAGGGAGCTCTGTGAGAAGAAAAGAATAGAGGCACTGCCTCTGGTCAAGATCATTTTGAAGGTGAAGCACTAGGCTAGGATTTGTTGTAAAGCAGGTGTGTTTAACCCACAGCCTGAAGGCTGTACTGACTCGCAAAGAAGCCCCAGAAGATCATACTCTTATAGCATTTTCATGTGGTTTTCAGCAATATTTTTCATGACTTGAATGCACAGTGCTGTAGCACAGACTATGTAAGTGACAGTGGAGCTCTGTAGGCCAGAGGACAGTGCAGTGATAACTATGCCCTCCATTCCCACCACATGCAGTGATTTTCTGAACAACTATTTACAATGAGAAAGCACATAAAGCATAAAATCAGATGAAAATTTCCTGCTAACCTTCTTGAGAATTCACTAAAAATTGTAACCCCTTTCATTGAACCAGATGTGGATGCTTTATTTTCACAAAGCCAGGCCAAATATGCCATTAGTTACATGTTTATGTTGTTCCCTTTAAAAATTTAAAAGAGAGATATAAATGTTTTGACATTTATATACATTAGCTATATTTTAGATTTAAAATGAAACCCAAAACCATTTCTCTTTACTCACTGTAAACTAAAGGATGAACAAAAAGTTTAAACACATGTCAAGGTCCAAAATGTCAAACAGGGTTAGAAAAGAGCATGGACTTGAGAGACAGTTTGAGCACAGGGGAAATAAGCAGTGTGTCAGCTTCCTAGCTCTCCAGCATTCCTGTTTGTCCTGACCAAGTGAAATCATGCCTGTGCTGCTATTTCTCCTCATTGCAGTGGAGACTGAAAAAGTAATAATGAGATCCTTGTTTCTATCATCATTTCAGGTGGCTGCTTTTATTTTGTCCCTAATGGGTAGCTTTTGAAAATATTTACTTCAGTGATTTCCCTTTTGCTTCTAGGTAGGTTACTCACCTTCCCCCTAGTGCACACAATGGTCTCAGAATATCATTCATATACTTGTCTCTGTCCTTCGAGGATAAGCAAATGAAATAGGTTTGCAAGTGTAATGTGTTCTTTTAATTTGGACATTCCATATGTATTTCTCATTGGTTTCTGATGAGGTTGGATCAATGTTTATTCACATGAAGACTGAACAAAGAACTTGGTTTTCTGATAAATCATTGCCTGCCTATTAAGTTAAATTCTTTTCTTTATATTTAGTGATTTTCTGTTGAGAGAGTGAGGGGAGGCAAATAACTGCTTAATGTTTTTAGCCTCATTTTCCCTAGGGCTCCTAAAATTCCACCCTCATGTTTATATAATACTACATTATGTGAATACACCATGGTTCAGTCTTCCTAATCGGTTATTATTTAAACTATTTCTAGTTTCTGATAACTTTGAGTAACATTTAAACTAGGATCTTTATGCTTAGTGTTCACTGTATGATATTTGTAGCTATGTGTGTGAGTGTGTACATGTGCACGCATGTTCAGTTCTGTTTGCAGGATGTTCTGCCAATAGTAGAATTACTGTATTGTACTTTCAGTCATCACAAATATAGCACTAGAGGAAAATGTTGCTAATGAGGGAGATTGCACATGTGTGGGCTCACGGATTTGGGGAAAATCTCTGTATTTACCTCTACAGTTTGCTATAAAACTAAAATTGCTGTTAAAAATTGAAGAGTTTACTATAAGCCTAAAAATGTTCTTTAAAACAAACAATTAAACCATTCAACCAACAAGCAAGCCAGTCAAACTTTATAGAACAAGTGGTGTAAGTAAACTAAGAACAGGAAATAAGAGTAGACATAGGGTAAAATTCAAAGACAATCAGAGAGGGGATAAAAGCAAAATATAAACACATGTCAGGTGTAATACACTGAAAAGGTTAAAAGGAGAATGAAAGTAGAAGCATGCATAGTATACAGCAGAAAACTAGTATAGTACAGTATATAGCAGAAAACCAGTATAGGAAGAAAAGTAACAGATTTCTGACTTTTAAGACAATAGCATTGTGAAGGACCTGTAGACCTCCCATGAGGATACTCAGTTTAATTCCCTGGGAAGACATAATAATTTTAGTACATTTATTGAATATAACTCAGAAGATCAAATATACTTAATGTGCACAGCATCACATTTTGGGATAGCTACACAATGTAAATGATTGCTACAATCAAGCTAAGTAAGGTACCAGTCACCTCACATACAGAAACTTTTAATTCCTTCTGCTTAAAATGTTTTATAACAGCATAAGTCAAAAATACTTTTAATCAAATGAAAATGTGCTCAGAATCTCATTCTCATTGTCATTTAAGAGTTAGTAAATACCATTCTCAAAGATTACATATTTCTACACTAATGCACATTTTAAAATTAAAAAATAAAATTATCATTATCCTATATGGAATTTGTAGCCTGGTTTTTCACATAATATAATGCACTGGACACATTTTTACCTCAGTAAATTCATGTCAGCATCATAATAACATAATGATATACTTAATACATTTTCCCATTCACAATAGTGCCTTCGTTGCAACTTTCCCTTGCTCCTCTTTATTTCCTCTCTGAGGTTAAATAATAGTCTCCCTTCTAATTTCATGTCATGATTTAGACTCTCCAGATTAGGAAAAACATACAATATTTGTCATTCGGAAAGGTATATTTTCACTTATCATGATCACTTTCAGTTGCATCCTTTCTTCTGCAAAAAACATGATCACCGTCAGTTCCATCCGTTTTTCTGCAGAAAACATTATTTCATTCTCTTGATAGTCAAACAATATTCCATTGTACATATACACTGCAATTTATCATTATTATTGTTATTTTATTTTAAAGAGGATAAAATAAAACAAAACAAAACAGAACGAAGCAAATCAGAAGAAAACCATGTAAGTGACATAGATTTGAAAGCAAGACAACAGAGATCTACAGTGGCTACCATAATGTCTCTTGTTTTCTTCTATGTAGTTGTCTATATCTTCACACACAATGAATTCATACAAAACAAAACAGTATAAAACTGATCCTAACAGAGTAATGAAGGCATTACAGTCCTTCACAACCAGACAATGGGAAAATCAACAATGGCTACCCTAATGACACTTGTTCTGCTCAAAATAGCTGTCCATACCTTCATGTAGGTTGAAATTCAATAATACAAAACAGACTAAAACCACTCTGAACAAAGAATGAAAGCACTGCTAGATTTCACAACATGATGATATGGAATCAGTAATGGATACCATAATGTCTCTTTTTCTTCAAAGTAGCTATTCATTCCATCATCCATAATGCAATTGATTCTCTTAAAGAGTTCTGGAGAAGTTATAGGCATGTATAAGCCTCTACATGTATAACTATCCTTTATGTATTAGGGGGAAAAACAAAACAAAGGAGATTATTAGATCAATAAAAAACAAAAAAAAGACAAATAAATAACAATAGCAAAGAGCCCAAAATAATGACGATCAAGGCCTGCAAAACAGAGTGGTAAGAATATAAGTAGGGTTGGTACTTTACATGGTGATCTTCAAAAGAATTCCTCAGATAACCAGAGAAAAACATGCCAAATTGTTCCAATTCTGTGAATGTGAACTGTTTTCTTCCAAGAACGTATAGAAATTTTAGTACAATCATCTTAGGTATCCTGTGTGTTTATACAAATTTAGGTATTTTTTCTTTTCCAAACTTTTTTCTTTTTCCTCCTTTTCTTGGTGATATTATTTTTTCTCTTTTGAGAAGTTTCTTACCCTTTCACTGTATTTATTAGGATTTTGTATATTCTGTACCCTTACCATATCTTACAATAGGGAGGAAATACAGTATTCACATATGTCAGTTTGATTGATTTCACATATTATTATGGTCTCAAGTTGCATTCATTTACTTATAAATATCTCAATGTGATCAACCTTTATAGCTCAGTAGCACTCCTGGTATAAAAGTGCCCCATCTTTGTTTTGTTTTGAAAAGAATAAAACCAAATGAGAAAGAAAACAAAATGGGACAAAACAAAAGGATGTACCTAGTATATGATTCAAACTGCAATACCAAGTAATCTAAAATGGATACTATGATGTCTTTTGCTATCTTCAGTAGAATTGGCTGTATCATCAGGCATAGTAAAACTGAATGTAGTAGTAAGAACAGTATCAATAAAAATAAAACATTAGAAATATTATAGAACTTTGAAAGTGAATTAAGAAAACAAATTCCAATAATATCAGTCATAATAAGACTGTAGGTAATACAGGGCTTCAGATTAAGTTACTAGGAAACCGTTACCACAGTATATCCTGCTATTTTTGGCAGAGCTGTCTACGCCAGCAAATCTAGTACAAGTAGACAGACTGGAACAGAATAGAACCAAACTAAACAGAACAATGAGAACAACATGGATTTTAAATCATGATACAAGATTAACAATGTCCTCTGTCTTCCCTTTTTAGACAATTCCTCCACTTTCAGTTGCACAGGGTGCATTGTGCATTTGGTATCCCACTAACTCCTTTAGTTTTTAAATTAGGGTGGCAAACCACTCTTTACCTAAATGATTCTCAACATTTTTACCCTGGAGCTTGATCTTAAGTCGTATTCCCTTACCTGCAAAAGCCTTAAGGTTTACCTTCGTTATAGCAGAGTAGTTCTCCACTGCACAAAAGTGTCATGTCTTTCCAAAGCATCTGCAGCTGCTGGGCAGGCTAACCCTATTTCTCTCTGGTTCCCTGTCACATGAAGCATTCTTTTCTCATCTGTGATTTTCAGTCCTTAAAACCTCTTTCAGGTTGATTATATTTCCTATACAGAGCATCTCGATGGACCCTATCTCCTGATGGACCCTATTCTGCCTGTTTCTCTTTGTTACTATATCAAGACCATCTATGTTAGTGCTTCATGTCTGCCATGCTATTTTTATGCCATTGGATGTCTATATTTCTCCTTCATTCCACTGTCTGCCCCACTCATTGAGGCTTCTCTGCCACTGTTCCTGAAACCATGGTGGTTTTTTCTCTCTCTCTCTAGAATGTCCTTCAGTATTTTTGTAGGGCTGGATTGGTGGTCACAAACTCTCCCAATTTCTCTTTGTCATGGAAGCATCTTGTTTCTCCATTAATTTTGACAGATAGTTTTGCAGGGTACGTCTGGGTTGGTGGTTATTTTCTTTCTGGGATTGGAATACTTCACTCCAAGCTCTTCTTGATTTGATAGATTGTGTCATGAAGTCTGTTATGATTTTGATGGGTTTTCCTTTACAGTTGGTCTGTTTGTTTTCTCTGATAGTTTTTAATATTCTGTTCTGGGAGTCATAATTATATGTTTGGGTGTAGATCTCTTTGGGTTGTAGCTGACTGGGTTTCTTCATGCCTCATATATCTGAATATCATTTCCTTGTCCTATGCTGGGGATGTTTTCCTTAATTATTTCAGTGAATACCCTTTGTGTTTCATTTGTCTTCTTCCCTGCTTCTTTGTTCACATTTGTTGTTCTTATTATAGATCTCTTATCATCATCTAGCCTCCGTATTGTTACTTCCTTGTTATTTTTAAATTCTTTTTTATTTAAAGACAAAAATGAAATAGAAAGTGTGTAGAATTAATACAAAATTTCAAAAAAACAAAAACCAGTAAGAAATCACTAGTTGGCAATTACATATTTTCCTCTTAGCAGTAGTTGTTCAGTTTACAAAAGGAAAGCACACAAAGTAGACATTTAAAGTAGACTGAAATCAGTTCTGTTCATTCATCCAACAAAATTTAATAATGTGATCATCACACCTACACTCTCAAACATACACACAGTTATATCCTTTTCAATATTTTCCTTTCACTTTTTTCACAATAACTATAATCAATTCTCATAAACTTTTTAAAGTTCTACACATGTACAAGTCTCTACATGCATACCTAGCCATTCTGTATAAGAGGGAAAAACAAACCAAAACAAGTCAACAATACAAATTCCTAGTGAAACACGAAATGTAAAACACTTATAAAACCACAATATTAGGTGATCTATGGTAGTCACCAGGATTTCTCCTGTTATTTTCAATAAAATTGTCTATATTGTCAGGCATTGTATAATTAAATTTAGCAGTACATAAAACTAGTAATAAAAACCAAACATTGAAGACATTAAAGGACATCAAAGGCAGTTAATAATCAACCAGAATGGGTATCCTATTGAATTCTGCCATCCCCAGAGTAGTTGCCCCTACTCCCAGATTTGACACCCTCAAGCATAACACATTCAAATAAAATCAGTCAAGGCAAAACACTGATATAGCCAATGTTCTCTGCTTCTTCTCTGCTATGCTACTTTTCTGTAATTGTTGTTTACTTTTCTCCTTCATTCCACTGTCTGCCCCTTTCAATGAAGCCTTTCTGTCATTATTCATGGAAACCTGGTGATTTTCTTCTCTTTCTGAGAATGTCCTTCAGTATACTTTACAGGGTTGGATTGGTGGTCCATAACTCCCCCAGTTTCTCTTTGTTGTGGAAATATCTTGTCTCTACATTAATTTTGAGAGACAGTTATTAAAGGAACATCAATCTGGATTGAAGGTTATTTTCTTTCAGGTATTGGAATATTTTGCTCCAAGCTCTTCTACACTTGATAACTTGCATCAAGAGGTCCTAATGTGATTTTGATGAGTTTAACTTTGTAGATAATCTGATTCTTTTCTCTGACCACTTTTAATATTCTGTTCTTGTCATGGATTTCTGGGATTCTGACTGCTACATGTCTAGGTATAGATCTGTTTTGGTTATACCTGGCTGGAGTTCTGTATGCTTCATATATCTGAACATCACTTCCTATGCTTGGGAAGTTTTCCTTAAATATTTCTGTGAATAGCCATTTTATTTCATTTGTATTTGTCCCTGCTTCTTTGTTTACATTTTTTAATCTTAAGTAATGAATCCTCTAGTCATCTTCTAGGCTTTGTATCAATACTTCCTGGTTCCTTGTTATTTGTAAGAGATCCTTTCGAATCACACATTGCAAACCTATCTTCAAGTTTGGAGGTCGGTCTTTAGTTTCTGTTAAGAAGTTTTGCCAGCTTTCAAGGGACTTTTTAATTTCCTGATAGTCTCTTTGGATCTGTCTCATGTATTCTAGATTTTGTTTATATTCTTCATCAAAGGCTTCTCTCCTTTCTCTGTTTTCCTCCATTCTTCCATTTGTGTCTTCTTGAGGAGTACCCAGCATTTCTTTTATTAATCATCTTATATCTT
>PVLA01015821.1:0-23438 GCA_004027455.1 Hydrochoerus hydrochaeris
GGCTGGGTCCATGTCTCCTTGGAGCAGACCCAGCCTGGCTCAGTCTGCAGGTAGCTGTCTGCTCTCTCCCTTCCCTTCCCATCAAGTCTCTCTTTCCCCCTCTCCTCTGGGATGCAGCCCATCTCCTGCTCCTCTCCAGGCCCCAGTTCCCTCACTGGGCAACACCCTGGGGGTCCCTCAGGAGGATAAGACCCTTCACTGACAGCCCCTAGCCCCTCCACTCTGGCTCCTCTCCTGCTGGTCCCCTGCAGAATCCGCCTCTCCCATCCTCTCACCTGACTCTCTCTAGCCTGCAGGACTCCAACTGTGCCCTCCCTGGTGGCCCCCTCACCCCTAGGCCTCCCTGCCCCTTCCTAGTGGGTCTCTCCTCCCCGTCCCTTCTCCTGTCCAGCCTGAGTCCCTGACCACACTGTCCCGTCCCTTTCTCTGCCCTGTCCTGTGTCTCCTGCTGTCCCCTCCTGTCCCGTCCCACCCCGTGTCCCCTGCTCCTCACCCTGTGCTCCTCCGCAGCCTCCTGCAGCGCGACGCGACCATGCGGTGTCCCCGGTGCTCTTCCCCCGAGGCGCAGGCCCCACGCAGCGCGCCTCCATCTAGGCTGCAGAAGAGCACAAGCTCCTGGCCGCGCCGCGCACACCGCTCTGCGTCTCCCTCGGCGCCTTCGGCCAGCGCCAGGCGCCAAACGCTGTCCACCAGCGCCGCCAGTTGCCGGTTCGGCCGCCCGTCCTCTGGCCGGAAGGCGGCGCTGCACTGCGGGCACCAGGGCTCGGGGCCCTGCGGGCGGGAGTCCAGCAGCGCGCGCACGCAGGAGGCAAAGAAGCTGTGTCCCTGTCCACGCTCATGGGCTCACGCAGCAGGTCCTGGCACATGGCGCAGTGCGAGTCCTCGTGTAGCCTCGCGCCCGCGCCCGAAGCCGTGCCAACCGGTTGCCGGGTCACCAGGGTGACCAGGTGTCTGAGGTGACCAGATGAGCAGGGTGACAGGAGCAACCTGGGTGACAGCGCTGCTGTGCTCCCACAGGGACCGGCACCGCGGCGAAGCAGGCTCTGCTTATCTCCGAGCGCAGGGTGAGGGTGCAGCTCTGCCCACTGAAGGGGTCGGTCCTGGCCTGGGACGCCAGGCGCCCGCCTTTCACTTCCACTTTTTGACATCAGTGTTTAGCACTTTAGTGTCCTGCAACAGCTAAGTCACCTGAACTTGAACAGTTATCTAAGATTGATTATCCTTTTTTTTTTTTTTTTGCAGTACTGGAGTGGAAGCCCTGAATTTTGCACTGAGCTACATTCCAGCCACTATTTCCTGCGAAGGAATTTCCTAAATTTTCAAGTTACCAGGGTGGGGCTCCATCCTGTGATCCTCCTGCTTATGCCTCCCAAAGTGCTGGAATGACAGCTCTGCCTGCACCTCCACACCTGGCTGCCAGTTAAATTCTCACCTGGAAAACAGTAAGGCCCACAGTTGCAGTAAACACCTTTGGGCAGTTTTCTGAAGTGTGTGGTGGGGGAACCCCTGCACTCAGACAATGCTGGATCCGTCCACGTGGCGAATTTCACAGTAGAAGATCAGGCTGGGGAGCACCCTGGCCGTGTCCCTGTGGCCCCTCTGAGGGTCCTGAGGGAGCTGAGCAGTTCCCTGGAGGGACCCAGGAGCACAGCCAGCAGCACCGCACTGCTGGGGCAGGGGAGGCTGAGATGGGTCCAGTGCCTCCACAGAGGTGACCCCGAGCCAGGTGACTGGGAGCAGCAAGGGCGTCCTGAAAGCCACCCCACCCGAAACAGAGAACTCAGGGGCTGCCTGCCCCTGAGCTAAGGTAATGTCAGTGTGCAGTGTGCTGAGGAGGGGTGTGGGACAGGGCACTGCAAGTCAGTCTGCTCCCAGCAGAAATGTGAGTTGTGGGTCTCAGACACAGTTCTGGGTGCAGAAGGCAGGAAGATGAGGAAAGCACACAAGAGACCAAATAGAGTGACTAAAAGATGCAGCACTGTGGATCCTGCAGAATCCTCCCAGTCACTGGAGCACGCTGGACCATTGTCCTCCCCCCTGCATTCTGAAGCATCTCTAGAGTCCTCTTTCCTGAGCATCTTTACCAGGTGTGATTAAAAACAGTGGGTGTGACTACCAAGCACCACCCAGAGGACAGGCAGCTCACAGAATCCTGACACTGCGCTCCATACTTCTTACTCCCTGACAGGCAGCCACAATGCAGAGGAAGGCTATGCCTCCTGTGGGGAGCCTGAGGGGCAGGCTGTGCCACATGTCACAGTGCATGGCCTTGGTGACACTCATACAAGGCTGAGGGAGGATTAGGGGACCTCTGGACACCACCTGTGTCAGAGGTCCTGGCACAGGGTGAACATATAGAATCAAAGGAAAAAGGGAGGGAATGCAAAGTGAGTGGAAAAGGGGTTCAGAAATCATGGACTGCATTAGGACACTGTGTGTGTGTGTGTGTGTGTGAGAGAGAGAGAGAGAGAGTCTGTGTCTATGTGTACATGTGTGTTTGTATACTGCTCACTGCAGCACCCTCAGGACTGTGTAGGGTGACCAGCACTTGTTGTCACTCAGTAAATGGTTTCTGAGACCTAGTGGGGTCACACAGAACCATTGAGGTCACCCTGAAGTCTGAGGCCCCTCAGCTCTGTGTATGCCTTGGCCCAGACCCACATAACCAACAGGGCAACAGGGGAGACAGGACCCCCACTTGGTGTTGGGGCTGCATCACCAGCAGGGCTTCAGTGATATGTTCCAGTTGTATTCAGCTCATGACTCCTCTATCCTTTCTACTTCACATGAGTGATACACTGAGAAGTATGTGTGCTCAGACCTATGGACAGGAGACAAACTGGCTCAGAAGAAACACATTTCCCAGTGCCTCTCTACAGCCCAGTGCACAGCTCTTGATGTTTCCAGGGGAAGGAGTCAGAGAGGATGGGAAAATATAGAAAAAGGATGAAGGTGAGGACAGGTGGAGCCCTGTCTCCTGATAGGTAGAAAGGAACTGCTCACCATGGTCAACTACAGCAGTGGACTCACACAATCTGGAGGCTGATGGCAATTTCAGCATCCCTGTTTGGCAACTCTGTAGGGCTTGCCTGGACTCCTGGTGATCTCAGAGCAGGAACAGCTTGTTTATTTGGCTTCATTCAGGCACTTTTGTTCTTAGGGCCTTGCTTTAGCCCTGCATGTGTAATTAACCTCCAGGTTCAGAAGCTCTCCACATCTCCACTTCTCTGTTTTGTAGTTGTGATGAGTGGTCAATTGAAGCCAGAGTTGCTGTGTTTGAAGTACTTTGTAGAAGATCTTCTCAATCTCGGACCCTTTCCACTCTGAGTGAATTTACCAGTTGACGCTAAAGATTTCCAGTCCAGGGATTTAAGTTTAAATCAGCAATTTAACTCTGTACAATCCATTAATCCATAACAGTAGTCAGCTGGTAAAGCTGGAAATTGGCAGAAGGTGTTAAAAATTTGAGTTTCTTTTATAGCTAGCATATTACTATGGCACCATTTTACACATCTTGTGGTTTTGCTTTTCTACACGACTTTCAAGACCAAGTTAGGGTGAGATCTGAATTAATTAAAATCAATCTCTTGCTATCTATCAGGGTTGGTTAAATCTCATAAGGAATTACCTCAAAACTATGCACAGTGCCTCTCAATACTTTGTGTGTCAGTGACCTGGGTATGTCATGACCATTGCTTGACCAAGTTGCTTTCCATGAAGTCTTGGCAGGTTTTCCTCTCCTGGTGACTCTCCTTAGGCACACTATGTATGATTGATCACTTCCCTTTGCAGTCCACAATGTCCTTAGTCAGAAGACCTGGAATTCACCAAGTTATAGGATGTCACAGCAGAGATTCTCAGATGTCCTGAGTCTTTATTGAACTCAAAATACTGGTTGTTCTCCTAGCCCATCTATCTTTCTAGCTTTTAGTCTCCACACCTCCTTGGTCACAGAACATCCAGGAGAGAAGGTTAATGACAGTACATTGCATTGAAGGCAGTAAACTTAATATTACTGTCTCATTTAAATATCAAGCATCTGGAAACATAAAACAGAACTTTTATTTTCTAACAGTTATGGGTAGTTTAACATTTGAATACATGTAGGATGTTTATAGTTACATATTTTATACAGAAAATTAGAAATCAAAAGCTGTACATAATATTGCAGCATGACAATCATAATATTTCAAAACATACTTAACCTTCCACTTTGACACAGCATAACCATTTTAGTCACTCATCCCCATCTAACACATAAGAAATTTTTAATTTCTTTTAGTGTTGTCCTTTAGTTGTTGTCCTTTAGTGGGATGTATATCACATGAGTTTTTATTAAAGGCAGATGTCTGAATCTGAAAGAAAAATCTATCAAATCTATCACTGTACATAAGTGTGATTCCACATTTTGGAAGTTCAGCACATCTGCAGGCATGAATACATTAAGTGCACTGCAAAAATTAGCAATCAGTTGTCATACTCATGCAAAGATGTTTATATCAGGGCAGCTTTAAGTCAAAAAACGTATTGTCTAGAAAATGTAATCCTTTGAGGAAAGAGCAATGTAAGCATATCACAATAATGTATTTTAATAATATTTATTGTGATATCTCCCATAAGGCAGTGGGGCCTCCTATGAATGAACAAGAACTGAATAACTTTTCCAGGCAGCTACTTTTTGTCCAGTAATGTTTCCCCATCCTAAAGGATTTTTGTTTAATTATCTTAACAATTTGGGGTGACTTATGAGAAAACCAAGTCAGTTATCATTTTGAGCAACTAGCAACCTGAGTGGAAGCACACTTTTTATATTTACAAAACCAACTTAAATTATGAACAAATGATTAAAAATGCAAAAGAAAAAAGGAAAAAAATAAAAAGAAGTGTTGAGCTCAAATAAAAGTAGTTGTTAATTTACTGGACAAATGGACAAAGGAACAAGTATATAGCATAACAGATTGAACAAACAAACATCATACAAAATCAGAGTGCACAAAAATACATTTTTGACTGAGCTGAATTATAATGACAGTTTGTAATTTTAGAATTTATCACAATAATTAAACTAGTCAAATTTTGTTCTAGGTCAATTGACAAAGATGTCTGAAGAAGAATTTGGAAGCAATAAAATCCTTTTTTATCTTTAATCCATACATATTTTTTACATTTTATTTTATCTTAAGAATATGGCACCTTCTGTGCCCACATCTTTCATGTAACTTTCAGGTCAATTATCTCTCATCACTATACCACCTACTCAGACTTCTGATTCCTGTTTTTGGTCACCACATTCTGGGCATTTTGAGTGAACTCATTCAGTTGGCTCTAGGTTGAGTCTAGCCCATTCTTGTCTTTCAGCTGTAGAGCTGTCCCCAAGGCAACACTGTCATAGGACTGAGCATCAGATTCTTGAGAAGTGGAATTAACACTTTATCCAGGTCTAGGTCCATCATACAGTCAAACAGCATGTTCTAATACACAGATAGGCCATTCAGTATCCTCTGAAAAGACATAAGGATAGACTTGACCCAAAATTCACACTGGCTTGGGTTCATTGTTCTAGTGTGTAGGATAAAAAAACTTTACAAAGGACCTTCCTAACTTCTTTTCTTTTGCCTGATTGAATTGGCTTTCTGCCATTGTACTTTTATTCACAGTAGAATTTTTAAACTTAATAGTATATTCTGTCAAGTGAATTCTATTATGAAGTATAAATTGTAGTTAAATATTGATCCTCTTCTTTTTTCCAAATTATTTATTTTTTTTCTTTCCCAATCTATTTTATTTTAAAGAGAAAAAATTGAAACAATTTCAAATCACAAGACTTTAGGAGGTAGCAAAGTTGTATAAATATAAATATATATATATATATATATATATATATATATATATATATATATACAGTTTCTTTCAGTTTGTCACATTATTAAGGCTATAAGTTGTTTACACCAGTGTCTAATTTACTTCACTTTTGATTATAGCCTCATGTTGCATCTATTTATCTATAAAAGTCTCCAGTTTATCTTTCTTCATAACTGAGTAGTACTCCATTGTATAAAATTACCATATCTCTTTATCCATTTCTCAGTTGATAGGCATTTAGATTGTTTACCAGAAGTGCATATTACAAATTGTGTTGCTATAAACATGGGTACACATATATAACTGTGATATGATGTTTTTAATTATTCTGGGAAAATACCCAGAAGATTAAAAGCTGGGTCAAATGGAACCTCTAATCCTAGATTTTTGAGGAATATCTACAGTGATTACCACAGCAGTTGCACCAGTCTACACTCCCCCCCAAGAGTGGAGAAGGCTCCCTTTCACCAGACAGCCCCTCTAGCATTTCATATTCCTTGATTTACTGATTAGAGCCATTCTTCCTGGGGTGAGGTGAAGTCTCAGTGTTGTATTAATTTTTCATCTCTTGAATGACCAGTGATGCTGTACATGTACTTTCATGTATTTATTTGTTATATGTATTTCTTTACCTGAGAAGTGTGTATTCATCTCAGATACCCATTTTTGGACTGGGTCTTTAAATCTAGGAGGACTGACTTTTTCAATTCTTCATATGTTCTAGACAGAAGTCCTTTGTCTGAGGGACAGTTGGCTAAGACTTTTCCAAACTTCATAGGTTTCCTTTTCATTCTGTGGCAATATCTTTCAACAGGCAAAAACATTTTAATAAGACATTCTTTATATGTTCTCCATGGTAATTCCTTGTCTGAAGAACAGCTGGTAAACTTTTTTTCCCACTCAGTGGGTTGTCTCTTCAGTCTGTTGGTGTTTTCTCTTGCACTGAAAAACGTTTTTAATTTGATGAGATCTCAGTTGTTGTTCTTTGTAATATTTTCTCTGCAATCAGAGTTTTGTTGATAAAGTTTTTGCTACACCAATGTCTTCACGAGTTTTACCTACACTGTCTTCCAGCAGATTTAATATTTCTGTTTTCATATTCAGATCTTTGATGTTTTCTGAATTTAGCTTAGTATGTGGTGAAGGATATGAGTCCAAACTTAATCTTTGGCATGTGTAGAGCCAGTTTTTCCAGCACCATTGATTATAGAGGCTGTATTTTTTCCAGTGAATGTGTTTGGCACCTTTGTTAAAAATAAAGTTGCTTAGTGTATCTGGAGTTGTTTCTTTATCTTCTAATCTATAACACTGACCTTTGGGTCTGTTTTTCTTTTCAGTACTACACTGTTTTTATCACAGTAGTTTTATAGTGTAATTTCAAGTCAGGGACTATGATGCCCCTTGTCTTGCCTTCATTGCCCAGGATTGTTTTGCTCTTCTACATCTCTTCTGGTTCCAGATGAATTTTAAGATTGTTTTCTCTAGTTCTGTGAGATATAATATTTGAATTTTGACTGAGATTGCATTGAATCTGTATAACAGTTTTGGAAGCATGGCCATTTTCACTGTATTGGTTTGTCCTTACCAAGAATATGGGAGATCATTTCATTTTCTAATATCCTCTTCAATTTTTTTTCAGACTACAGTAGAGATCCTTACATTTTTTGTTAGACTGATTTCTGTGTATTCTATATTTTAGGGGTGCTACTGTGAAAGTTTTTCTTTCCCTGATTTCTCTCTCAGTGACATTTTATTGGTGTACAGGAATGCTATTGATTTGTTGACTGTTGAATTTGTATTCAGCTACACTACTGAATTTTCTTACTAAATCTATAGATGTTTAGTGGAGCTTTGGGTGTCTTCTACATACAGTATTGTCATCTGTAAATAAAGATAGCTTAAATTCTTCCTTTCCTGTCTTTATTCATTTTATTTATTTCTCTTCTACAATTGCTCTCACTAAAGTTTCCATGACTATTTTGAATAAGAGTGCAGATATCCTTGCCTTGTTCCTGATTTTAGGGGAGTAGTTTTCAGTTTTTGTCACTATGATGTTGGCTGTTGGTTTGTCATAGATGGCTTTTATCGGATTGAGATAATGGCCACCTAAAACAATTTTCTGTATGGTTTTTATCATAAGTGAGTTTTGGACTTTGTCAAAAGCTTTTTCTATATCTATTTAAATGATCATAAGATTGTTGTCATTGGCTTTGTTGATATGGTGTATTACATTTATTAATTTACATATGTTGAATCATCCTGCATCTTTGGGGTGAATTGGACTTGATAATAGTGTATACAGTCTGTTTGCCAGTATCTTATTGAGAATTTTTGTTTCTAGGTTCATTAGATAAATTTACCTGTAATTTTATTTCTTATTTGACTTCTTCTCTGGTTTTGGTATCAGGTAATGCATGCTTCCAGGACTAAATTTAGGAGAATGGCTTCCCTTTCAACTTCATTAAAAAGTATGAGGAATAGTGGTGCTAGTTCTTCTCTAAATTTCTTGTAGAATTCAGCAATGAATCCATCAGGGCCTGGGCTTTTCTTTGTTGATAGCTTTTTAACTATGCCTTTGATTTCACTGATTTATATTGGTTTACTTAGTATTTTTATAGCTTCATGATTCAGCATTGGTAATTCCTATGTACCTAGGGATTTGTCCATTTCTTTTGCATTTTACATCTTATTAGAATACAAGTTTTTGAAGTAAGTATAGATGATCTTCTGGGTTTCTGCAGTGTCTGTTAGAATTTTATGCTTTCACAACTGATTGCATGGATTTGAGTTTTTTCTTTCCTTCTTTTCATAAGGTTGAATAAGGCTTTGTCAACTTTATTTAATATTTCAAAGAACCAACTCTTTGATTCACTTTGTATTTTTTTTAGTCTCCAATGCTTTAATTTCTGCTCTGATATTTACAATTTTCTCACTTCTAAAAGATTATGGCTTATTCTGCTTTTCTTTGTCTAGAAATTTAGGTTCACCAGTAAATTGGAAATATGCACTCACTCTTTTTTCTTGATATGGATATTTATTCCTATGATTTTCTCTCTTATGATTACTTTCATAGTACCATAAGTTCTAGCTCATTGGATTGTTATTATCACTCAACTTTAAAAGCTGTCCACTGTCTCCTTTAATTTTATCTGTGATCCATTCTTTGTTCAGGAGCACACTATTGAATTTCCACATTTTTATTAAGTTTTTGTGGTTTCTTTTGCCATGGATTTTTAATTTCTTTGCACTGTGGTCTAATAGTTTGCATGGGATAATTTTAGTTCCTTCTCACTTACTTAAATATGTTCTATGAGCCAGTGTGTAGTCTATTTTGGAGAATGTATTATGTGCAGCTGAGAAGAATGTGTATTCTGATGGCATGGGGTAGAACATTCTATAGACATCTAGTGGTTTAAAAGTTTGGTTCAGTTCTAATATTTCATTATTGTGTTTTTTGTCTAGTTCATCTGTCTTTTTGTGACAGTGGGGTATTGAGATCTGCCAATGCAACTGTGCTATGGCTTATTTGATTTTTCAGGTATGTTAATATTGGTTTTATATAATTGGGTACACTGGTATCTGTTGCATATATATTGATGATTGTTATCTCTTCTTCTTTGACTGTTCCCTTTATGAGGATGTAGTGAGCTTATTTATCCCTCTTACTTGGTCTTGGCTTGAAATTCATTTTGTGTGCAAATAGAATAGCTGCCTCTGCTCTTTTTATAGATTTATAGCATGAAATATTTTTTCTGTCCTTTGACTTTCAGTTTATGAATTTATTTTTCAATTAAATATGTTTCTTGTATGTAGCATATTGTTGGATCTGCGGTCTTGATCCATTCTGCCAATCTATGTTTTTGATGGGTGAATGGAGACCATTAACATTGATGATTATAACTATATGTATTGACTTATTCTTGTCATGTTATTTTGTTGTTTTTGGCTTCCCTTTTTTCCCCTCCTTCTAATTGTTTACCTTGTCTGGTTGTCTGTGAATCTATTGAGGTTCTTGGAGCTTTAGTTATTATTATGTCTTTTTAGAATATCCTTTAAAACATTTTGGGATGCTGCTTTGGTGATTATAAATTTCCTCAGATGTTCTTTGTCATGGAAGTATCTTAACTCTCCATTAGTTTTGAAAGATAGTTTTGTGGTGTACATGTGGCTGCTTGAAAGTTGCTTTCCTTAACACTTGGAATACCCTCCAAGCTCTCCTTGACTTGAAAGTATGTGGTGAGAAGTCAGCTGTGATTCTTTTTTTTCTTTTTTTTATTTAAAGAAAAAAATTTGAAACAGAAAGTGGGTAGAAATAATACAAAATCTCAAAAACAAAACAAAACCAAAATAGTAACCAGTAAGAAATCACTAGTTGATAATTACATATTTTCCTCTTAGAAGTAGTTGTTCAAGTTACAAAAGTAACTGTGTGTTACAAAGTGGACATCCAAACAGTGAGACTGCAATCAGTTTTGTTCATCCATCCAACAAAAACTTTAGCAACGTGGTTATCAATCCCACACACTCAAACATACATGCAGTTATATCCTTTAGAATACTTTCTTTTCCTCTCTTTTTTCTTAACAAGAACTATAATCCATTCTCATAAACTACTTAGAAGTTCTAAACATGTATTAGTCTCTACATGTATACCTAGCCTTTCTATATTAGAGGGAGAAACAAATCAAAACAAGTCAACAATACAAATTCCTAGAGAAATATGAAATGTAGAGGACATATAAAAACACAATACTAGGTGATCTACGGTAGTTAGCATGTCTCTTGCTGTTTTCAATAAAATTGTCTATATTGTCAAACATACTATAATTAAACTTAGCATTGCATTACACTATTAATAAAATGTAAACATTGGAGATATTATCAGACTTCAAAGGCAGTTAATAATCAAACCAGAATGGGTATCTTATTGAATCTTGTCATCTTCAGAGTAGTTGCATCTACTCTCATATTTGATACTCTTAAGCATACCAGATTCAGTGAGTTGCAGAAATCCATCACAGACCCGGAAGGGTTTGGGACCATCAATCCTGGCAGCTGGGTGCCTGCCCATCCCCCTTGGCTAATTGGACTGGGCTCCAGAGGTTTCATGGATTTGAGCGGACTGTGCCTAGTGACCTTCATTCAACAACAGGAACTAGACCTGCAGAAGGGGGAAGCAAGCCAGTGCTGCATGCCATAATGTGAGTTGCAGAAATCCGGCCCAGACCCGAAGGGTTTGGGACCATTGATCCCAGCAGCTGGGTGACTGCAGAGCCCCCTTGGGTCATTGGACTAGGCCTCAGAGATTCCACCAGTTTGAGTGGACTGCCCCCAGTGATCTTCATTCAACCAAGTGAGCCAGGCCCACTGAAGGGGGAGCCAAGCCAGTGCATCACCACAAGGGAAAGCTTTGGAAAATTGCTGGAAACATGGAAATACAGGAAAATGACAAAACAAAAGACCAAAATACAATCTCAACCTCCCAGCACATCCCAAGAAATAGAACCTATGTATGTAGAAGAAAATACTACACATACAGCTGAAATGTATGAAATCATAACAAGTGAAATAAAGAAGCAAGTACAGGAAGCTATGAGGGAACTCAAATCAGAAATATTTTCCCAGGTAAAAGAAGAAATGATAAAAGTAGTGAAAGAAATACTGAATGCATCCAACAAAGACACAGCTAAAGAATTAGAGGAACAAAGCAAAATGATAGAATCCCTGAATGAACAGTTTTAGAGACAAACAGAATCCATTAAGCAGATTCAAAGAGATATACAGGAAATCACAAACTCTAACGAAAGTTGCAAAAACCATCTCAACAAAAGGGAAGATAAAATCTCAGACCTCAAAGATAAGATTGCAGCTAGTGAACAGGAAAGGAAAGATCTTCTAACAATAACAAGAAATCAAGAAATAACAATTCAACAGCTGCAAGATGATAGAAAGAAAAACAATATAAGATAAATAGGGATAAAAGAAAAAGAAGAGGAAAACACAAAAGATATCAAGAGGCTATATACAGAAGTGATAGCTGAAATCTTCCCAAACATGATGAATATGGAAACTGATATATTGATTAGTGAGGCATATAGCACTCCAAATAGCCATAACCAAAACAAAACTACACCCAACCATATAATTATCACTATCCCAGAAATCAAACATAAGAACAGAATATTAAAAGCTGTTAGAAGTGACAGGTCACCCATAAAGGAAAGCCTATCAGAATCATGGCAGACTTCTCAACACAAACAATGAGGTCAAGAAGAGCATGGAGTGAAGTTTTTCAGATACTTAAAGAAAATGATTTCCAACCCAGACTGATGCACCCTGTAAAACTGTCTTTCAAAATGGGTGGAGACATAAGATACTTCCATGACAAAGAACAGCTGAAGAACTTCATGATCACCAAATGAAACCTACAAAGAATACTGAAAGACATTCTAATTACACATAGGAAAAAAACCACTAAGCAAGACAGACAATTAAACAGAAAGGAAAGCTAACATACAACATCAGAAAGATAACATGTCAACAATAAACCAATATATGACAGTTATAACCATTAATGTAAATGGCCTCAATTAACCAATTAAAAGAAACAACATCCAACCATATGCTGCCTACAAGAAACCCATCTAACCCAAAAGGAAACTCATAGACTGAAAGTGAAAGGATGGAAAACAATACTTCATGCAACAGAAACTCAAAAAAAGCAGGGGTAGCAATTCTGTTTGCAGACAATGTGAACTTCAAACCAAAAATGGTCCAAAGAAACAAAGAAGGTTGCTACACACTAGTTAGGATAAAACTGGTAAATATATATGCAACAAATTCCAGAGCACCGAACTACACAAAGCAAGTATTAATAGAAATGAAAAATCAAATAGGCAATAACAAAATTATAACAGGGGAATTTAACACACCATTGATACATAGGGATAGATCAATTAGACAGAAAATCAGCAAAGAAATAACAGAACTGAATCACACCTGTGAACAAATGTATTTGATAGACATATACAGAGTGTTCCACCCAAAACATCAGGATATACATTCTTCTCACCAGTACATGGGACATTCTCTAAAATAGACCATATACTAAACCACAGAACATATTTAAATAAACGCAAAAGAATTGAAATTATCCCATGCATGTTAACAGATCATAGAACTATGAAACTGGAAATTAATGTTAAAAGTAAGTGCAAGAACCACACAAACACATGGAAATTAAGTAATACACTCTTGACCAATCAGTGGGTCACAGAGGAAATTAAAGAACAAATAAACAGTATCTACAAGCAAGCAAAAATACAAATACAACTTACCAGAACCTGTGGGATGCAATGAAAGTGGTCTTCAGAGGAAAATTTATTGCACTGAGTTCCCACATTAGGAAAACAGAAAAAACACAAATAAGCAACCTGAGATTACACCTGAAAGAGCTAGAAAAAGAAAAGCAAGTTAAACCCAAAGTCAAAAGAAGGGAGGAAATTATAAAGATCAGAGCAGAAATTAATGCAATAAAGACTAAGAAAACAATTCAAAGAATCAATGAATCAAAGAGTTGGTTCTTTGAAAGAATAAATAAAATGGATAAGCCCCTAGCCAACCTAATTTTAAAAAGGAAAGAAAAGACTCAAATTCATGCAATATAGAATGAAAAAGGAGAAATCACTACCAACCCTGTGGAAATACAGAAGATCATCAACAACTATTTCAAAAACCTCTATTCTCATAGGTTTGATAACACAGAAGAAATGGACAGATCCCTAGAAACATACGAACCAACAAAGTTGGATCAAGAAGATGTAAAACTGCTTAATAACCCAATTTCTATGAATGAAATTGAAAATGTAATCAAATCTTTACCAACAAAGGAGAACCCAGGACCAGATGCATTCACTGCAGAATTCAACAAAAAATACAAAGACTTAATGCCAACACTCCACAAACTCTTCAATGAAATTGAAAGGGAAGCAATTCTCCCTAATTCATTCCTGGAAGCAAATATCACTCTAATACAAAAACCTGATAAAGACACAACTAAAAAAGAGAACTACAGGCCAATCTCCCTAATGAACATACATGCAAAATTTCTCAATAAAATATTGGCAAACAGGATGCAACAAATCATCAAGATTATACACTATGACCAAGTGGGATTCAACCCATGCATGCAGGGATGGTTCAACATATGTAAATCAATCAATGTAATCCACTATATCAATGGAGCCAAAAGCAAGAATCACATGATCATTTCTATAGATGCAGAAAAAGCTTTTGATAAGATCCAACACCCATTCATGATAAGAACCTTACAGAGAATTGGAATAGATGGTCTTTACCTCAATAAGATAAAGGCCATCTATGACAAACCAACAGCCAGTGTCATATTAAATGGCCAAAAACTGAGAGCCTTAAAATCAGGCACAAGACAAAGATGTGCATTATCACCACTCCTATTCAATATAGTACTGGAAATACTAGCCAGAGCAATTAGACAAGAGAGGGAAATAAAAGGAGTAGGATAGAAAAACAAGAAGTTAAATTATCATTATTTGCAGATGATATGATACTCTGTATTGAAGACCCCCAAACCTCCATTGAAATTCTCCTAGATATAATAAATAAATTCAGCAAAACAGCTGGATACAAAGTCAATACTCAAAAATCAATAGCATTCTTATATACTAACAATAAAATCACTGAGAGAGAAGGGAAGCCATACCCTTCACACTAGCATCCAGAAAAATAAAATATTTAGGAACTAATCTAACAAAAGATGTAAAAGAGTTGTACAGGGAAAATTATACTTCCCTAAAAAAAGAAATCGAAGAAAACCTTAGAAAATGGAAAGACATCCTTTGTTCATGGATAGGAAGAATACATACTGTAAAAATGGCCATTCTTCCAAAATTGTTATACGCCTTCAATACAATCCCAATGAAAATACCACTAGCATACCTCATACATCTAGAGAAATCACTTCTAAAATTCATCTGGAACCAGAAAAAACCTAGAATAGCAAAGGCAATTCTACACAGCAAAGCCAATGCAGGAGGCATCACAATCCCTGACTTGAAGTTATACTACAAAGCTATTGTAATAAAATCAACATGGTATTGGAATAAAAATAAACCTGAAGATCAGTGGAATAGATTATAAGATACTTGTACAAACACACTCAACCTCCTTATCTTTGATAAAGGGGCCAAGCATGTTCACTGGAAGAACGACAGTCTCTTTAATAAATGGTGCTGGAAAAACTGGCTATCCATATGCTGAAAACTAAAATTAGACCCGTGCCTATCACCATGTACTAAACTAAAATCCAAATAGATCAAATACCTAAATATTAAAACAGAAACACTAAATTTGTTGCAATACAAAGTAGGTAAAAATGTTGAAGACATAGGGGTAGGTAGAGAATTCATGAATAAGAACCAAACTGCATGGGAAACACTTCCCAGAATCAATAACTGGGATCATAACTTATTAAAGAGTTTCCAAAAAATCTCCAGCAGAGCAAAAAGAAAACCTACAAACTGGGAAAAAATCTTAGTGAACTGTCCCTCAAACAAAGGACTTTTGTCTAGAACTTATAAAGAATTAAAAAAAATCAGACCTCTGAAATTCAAAGACCCAATCCAAAAATGGGCATCCAAGATGAATACACAGTTCTCAGATGAAGAAATATGAATGGCAAATAAATACATGAAAAAATGTCCATCATCATTGGTCATTAGAGAAATACAAATTAAAACCACACTGAAATACCATCTCACTCCAGAAAGAATGGCCAGGATCAACAAAACTACCAACAACAAGTGCTGGAGAGGCTGTTGGGAAAAAGGAACATTTCTGCACTGGTGGTGGGTGTGTAGACTGGTGCAACCACTGTGGAGGTCAATCTGGAGATTCCTCAAAAAGCTGGGGATGGAGGTCCCATTTGACCCAGCTATTCCACTCTTAGGCATATTCCCAGAAGATCTGAAAACATATTACCACAGTGATATATGCACACCCATGTTTGTAGAGGCACAATTTGTAATAGCCAGATCTTGGAAACAACCTAAGTGATTTTGATGAGTTTTCCTTTATAGGTAATCTGTTTCTTTTCTCTCACCACTTTTAATATTCTGTTCTTGTGATGGATTTCTGGGATCCCGATTATTATATGTCTGCATGTAGATCTGTTTTGGTTGTAGCTCGCTGGAGTTCTGTATGCCTCATATATCTAAACATCACTTCAATTTCCTGTGCTTGGAAAGTTTTCCTTAATTATTTCTATGAATAGACTTTTTATTTCATTTGTATTTGTTGCTGCATCTTCATTCACTTATTTTACTTTATTCTTTTTATTTTGTTCATTTATTTTATTGTTAGGTTATAAATCCTCTTGTCATCTTCTAGCCTTTGTATCATTGCTTCCTGGTTCCTTGTTATTTCTAAGAGATCCTTCCTTTCATGATCATAATTTGCAAATCTATCTTCAAGTTTTGAAAGTTTTTCTTTAGATTCTGTTAAAAGTTTTTGCCAGCTTTTAGTGGAGTTTTTAATTTCCTGATATTCTGTTTGGATCTGTTTCATGTATTCCAGGTTTTGTTTATATTCTTCATCAATATTCTCCTTTCTCTGGGTTCCTCTATTCTAGCATTTGTGTCTACTTGAGGATTACCCAGGACTTCTTTTATTATTCTTCTTATATCTTGCTTCACCTGAGTTAGAATTTCAGATTTAAATTCGACAATGAAGTCACAGATGTATTTCTTTATTTCTGATGAGGTTGTCTCTGACATTACATGTTTGCTGCTCTCAACCTCCTCTGCATTTACCACTGCTGGACTCACTTTCCCTGGTTCCACAGTTAGAGACCTTTTGCTGTTTCTCTGTCTTGTCATGTTTCCAGCCCCATTCAGATGGGTGGGTGATGAAAGTCTCTGGGTCTTTCATATTGATTACAGTTTTTTCTGCAGTGCACTTGCTAGGGAAGTGCTGCCCCCAGTCAGCTGCTAATCTGTGTGGTGCAGGCTGAGAGCCAGCCCCGCCCCCCATGTCAGTCAACCAGAGGATGCCTCGGCAAGTTTGTGTGTTCCCTGGAAATGCCACTGGCTCAGAACCGTCTCGTCCCCAGCTACTGGGTTTCAACCAGGGGCCTGGCCCAGCCCAAGCAGATCCCACCAATCTGCTTTGGACCAGGAGCTGTGACCAACACCACCTCAGATTTTGATTCAAGCTGGCCCTGCCCAACCCCAAAATGTCCTCTAGCCAGTCCTCCCACTCTGGGGAATCCAGTTCCAATCACTCACAAAAGTTCACACAGCTCACTGGCTGTTTCCATTCCCTGCTGTAGCACCTCCTCCAGCCCAGGGTCTGGCACTCATGAATCCCCACTCTCTGCAGGGCTGCGATCTCAGCTCCATCATGCATCAACTCTAAGACATGCCAGTACAGTGACTGGGGCTTGCCCAGCTCCAACCATCCATCCATGCTTCTTCTTCTTTTTTTTTTCTTTTTCTTTTTCCTCAGTTTCTTCCTGGGTCATGAGAATTCCTCTCCTTTTGTCTGGCTTTCTCCATGTTATCAGATTCCAGTGTCTGAGTTTTGTTTTTGTTTTTTTTTCAGAGAGGCTCTTTTATTGTGCCACCACTCAGTTGGCCATCTTCCAATTTTCTTAGCTGTGATTCTTATGGGCTGTACTTTTAAGGTGATTGTTCTCTTTTCTCTAACAGCCTTTAAGAATCTATTGTGTTGAAATTTTGGCATATTGACTATGATATTCCTGGTTACAGAATTTTTGGTCATGTATAATTGGGATCCTATATGTCTCAGTTATTTTTATGTCAAATTCTTTTTCTCTGCCAGGAAAATTTTCTTCCATGACATCTGTGAAATTTTTTTTAATATCATTTGTGGTATCTCCTGCTTTTTCATTGACTCCAATCAATCTTAATTTACTCTTGTTTGTTTCACCCATCAGTTTCTGGATTGATTTCTCATGGTTCATTGTTAATTTTGAGAAATCTTTCTTTTCCTGGTCACTAACTGCAAACTTGTCTTCAATATCTGAGATCCCTCTTTTCACATTGGCCTTATCTGTTTGCTTGCTTTCAGTGGAGTTTTTGTTCACCTGGATGTCTGCTTGAATCTTCTTTATGGATTCCATTTCTTTCCTATGCTGAACTTTCATGATTTTCTTAAACTCAAGTTTTTTTTGTCTGTACCTGCTCTAGCTTTGCTAAGCACAGTCTTTAGTTTGGACACCATCTCTGTAGTTATCTGCATCATGATTTCATTTTTTTCAGGGTCTCAATCAACACCTTTATTGTTACCACTCCAGAGTGGCCTGATGGGAGCCTTTGGGCTGTCTCAAAACATTGTCCCTTGGATTTGCTTTTGGTAAATGGGATATCTGAAGTTGCATTTTATTTAAGTATCTTCTCATTTTCTTTCTTTTTATTTTTAGTTTAAAGCCTGGGGTGATGCTTGTAAATTGTCTGTGGTGGGTCGCTTTATTGGAAGTATTTAGGGCTCCTAAGTGATGAATACTTCTCTGAGATATCACTCAGGTATAACCATTTTTTGGACTTTGAATCTGTTCTAACATCTTAAACCTTCAGTTTGCTGGAAGTGAGAAGCTGCTGCTTGTTTGATCCAGCCTCTGTTTCTTTGGCACTGTTCCACTGCATTTTCTGTGACTCATAGCTAATCTTAGTCATGGAATACCAGGACCACAGCTGTTTAGAACAATTATGTCAATTTTGACTATAGTGGTACCAATATAGCGGTACCAATTGCCTACCAAATGGCAAACTAAGCTAACTTTTAATGTGCCACTTTTAAATATATGAACTTATTTCTAGTTATATAACAAAGTCTGAAATAAACCCCAAAATTATATGCAGTATACAAGTCCTTAATATGCCTATTTTGCTCTCTGGGGCTAAAATTTAAAATGGATTAAGGAGAAAATAAAGAAGTAGAAGAACAAAAAGGAATTAGAAGTAACATTGGAGGATAAAGGCAGAACCATGCTTGCTTGGGAGCCTGTGCAGAAGACTCAAGGAAAAGAGAGATGAAAGAGATGAAAGAAAAAACAGAATAGAAGCACAACCATATGCAGGCTAGGAATCACATTCACACTCATATAAAAACAAGATCACACAATGAAAAAGAAATAATCCAGGGGGTCCACTTCCAGTGTTATCTCCAGTTTCACTCATAGACAACCTGTGGAGTCCTGACTTGTGCAGATCAATCCCAGCATGCCAGAAGTAGCTTTTGGCAGGGTAGTGGATAATGTCAGCAGGCCTGCCCCAAGATCAGACTGACTGGGCTCACCACCATCCAAGCAATCTCCACAGGTCTGAGCCCACCAGGGTGTCTCTAGAAACGAGTGAGCAGTAGCTCTGTGTTCTGATCTCAGCTGTTCCATCACCAGGATGGTTCCCAGTCTATTCCTCTCTCCTGCAAGAGGACAAGTCCCCTGCACTCAGCACCAGCCAATGCAGTTCTTCATGTCCACTGCTTCTCTCCACTGCTGCAGGCATCTACAGGATTGCCAGCCATCACTATCACCATGTGTCCACAGGTTCAAATCTCTCCTTTCCTGCAGTGAGTCCTGTCTCCAGGAGAAGATGTCTCCAGATACCTCCCTGTTCTTCATTGAAGTTTCTCTCTCTACTCTCTGTGGGCTTCAGTTCACACTTCAGATTCTTCCTGGGTCCTGTGGACCCATTTCTCCCCTTCTTGTCTTCCTCATGATGCTATATCCCAGTGTCTGGATAGTGACTCTCAAAAAGGCTGTTTACTCTGATGCTTACTGCTCTGCCATCTTGGTCTCTCCCCCACCTTTTGTTTTTGTAATTGAATTTTGATCACACAGTGACCAAGTTTAACAGTTGTTACACCTTGAGGATTATAAGGAATTTCTGTGGTAAGAAAAATATGAAAAAGTTTTATGAAACATTTGGAAAGCAGCACTTGCATGGGCTGGGCCATTGGCAGCCATAAGTGCCTGTGGGCAGTGGAGCTCTAAAAGCAACAGTGAGCAGTGACAAGCTCAGCTGCTTCACCAGTGTGGGCAGAAGCAAAACTATCCTGAGGAAGCATCTGCTGAAACAGGGACCCAGGATAAAGGACCAGCTCAGGAATGTGAGTGATATCCATTTCCCAGAGATGACTGGCATGTAACCCCAGGGCATTAACTCTCACAGAGGGTGAGGAAAGATATATTACACGTGAGGAACTTGGTATTAACAAGTTTGAACCTGTTCCTGGTTAAGTGGAAATGTTTACCTAAGGCAGAGGCCCTTTGATAGAAGGTGGCATGGGACACAGAAGCCTGCTGAATGGCATCAGGGGAGGAACAATTCATGGGAGCAAAAGACAGCAAAAGCAGCAAGGGCAAAGGGTGGGTGAGAATAAACCTCCTCTTCATACCCATATTGCAAGTGTGACTGCAGCTTGCACACCATCTCTGTGCCCCACAGGATGTGGATTTACAAGGTGAGGACCCCGCCCCATAGCTAGTCACCCAGCCAAGCTTCTAAACCTCTCAAATGGACACAGGGTATCAACCACTGCAGTTCACATTTTGACAACTTGGCAATCAGACAAGTGTATTTTTTTAAATCAGTTTTCAGATACAAAGACATGCTTATTTTATCATTTCACAACTTTAACATCATAACACAGGTCAACAATCCCTCAGAACCAGTGTGAAGTCCACCAAATTTATATTACATTGGAACCATGACATTTCCCTCTATCAGCTAAAACAAACATCATTCCTCCCACCTCCCTTGTCCAGGCCAAGCTCCAGACTCCCTGGAGCTCTTTGCTTCCCTCTCATGCCCTGGGCAGCCTGTGAGAAATGGTAACAGCAACAGAAAACAGCGTTTCTCCCTGATAAACAGCCCTTTAATAGTCTGTGGAGGTCCTAATAGGTTTGTGCTGGTTTTGTTTTTCCCTAGCCTTGCTGGAAGCTGCTTTCCCACTTCCTCCCAAGTGTGTAACTACAGTTTCTGCTGGAAATGAATAAACTCAAGAAATTTAGCAAGCTGTGTAATGTCACTCTATTGAAAACTAAAAATTGATAGAAGAAAGCAAAAAAACTATATGAATTCAGATTTATATTAATTGTGAACCTGAAGCAAGTACCCCTGAAGTAAACAATTTTGAAAAACAACAGTTTGAGAAGTTTCACTACCAGATATAACAACTTACTACAAAGCCATAATGAGATGGTGATATGCTAGAACTAGCCTATTACCAGTTTGTGAAAGCCAAACCTTAAATTTCTAGAAGTTTTACAGAATGGTTGTTGTATTTGTTATTTGAAATTGTCTAGTATGAGAATACTTTTTACACAAAAATAAGCAAACCACAAATCAGGAAAACACTTCCCCAACCACTAGGACCCTGCTGTACGGAGCAGGGCCATGTGTCTCATGGGAGCTCTCTGAGTCATGGCTTCCCTATGCTTTGCAGGGCTGGGGCAGGCCCCACTGGCAATTTCCTGGAATAGGCCAGTCTACACATCAACTTTGAATGTACACAGAGTGGCCCAAAGTTATCCTGTCTACACATTGGACAAATAGTAGAAGCTTTTGTTGAACAGACAGATAGCAGCTCTGCTCCCCTACAAGTGCACAGAGCAATGTTTGGCAAAAATGCCCTTCACCTCACAGCTGAAACCAGTAACCCTGCTTTTTCTCCTTTCCCAGGGGCTGTGGATGATTGACCTGAGTGACAGCTGCTGCCAAGGCAGCACCTGTGCACATGAGGGGCCAATGTTTACACAAATGTGAATCATCTCAGACAGCACAGCCCAACTTTTGTGAGCTCCTTAAGCATCTTTACAACATTTATTTACAAATGTTCAAAGGCCCCTTTTAAGTTAGTTAAACAACTAACTTAAAAGGTGATTATGTTTTATGAAGGATGAAAATCTTATTCTGTGACGCAGCAAATTTCCTTGAATTGAGAAGGCGGTAATTTCACTTGTAGCTCCGCTAATGTCATCGGGTTGGCTGTTGTTCTGCCCTCTTTATCTCACTCAGGACGTGATTTTTAAATAGTGTTCTGAGCCAAATCCTTTATGACCATTCCAATAAACTCACAACCAATAGAGTATTCACTAACACAAGTGCACAAAAGTCTAACAAACAGAAATCCATTTCCAAAAGAATACAAGAACTGTATCCAAGTGCTTTACCCCAGTGGTCCCGGTGGGCAGTCTGACATCAGAAAGTTGCTTTCATTGCTTTCTGTCTCTGGGAGACATCACAGAGGATCTGGGGAACAGCATTCCCCAGGGCTCAGGTCCCCAGGAAACCAGGGTTACTAAGTGGAGAATCTGCTCCAAGAGGTCAGATGGCAGCCCGTGATGGCTCAGCCCAGATGTCACCACTGCTCTGTGGCTCTCTGGACGTGGCACCAAGGACAGAGCTGGGGTTTGTGCAGAGGTGCAGCACATTTCAGGGCGGGCTGGAGTGCTGTCTGGTCAGGTGTCAGATGGCACAGTGGTTTTGTTTACTTGCTCTGGTTGAGGCTGTCAGATTCCAAGGTTACACTGACCCTGTGAATTAGTCCTCATTATAAAGGTAACCTTAGCCTTTGGGGTCATTATCTATTCAAGAACAGCTGATGACTTTGCCTAAGTTTTCCAGGATAAAAAACTGTAGCAGCAGAAAAGTAAATAATCCAGATTATTGAGGCATCAAAGGTGTAATTGAAGCACATTCATTGTCATTGTGAGTTCAGTCCCAGGCCACATAATTAGAAAAATGAGAGAAAGTGAAGCCAAAAACAAACAGGCCATTGTCTGGGATGGTATCACTTTACCTAGAGAACACGTGAATCCAGCTAGGGCTTAAGAAACCCTCAGACTTGTTGGAGCCCATGGCCTGGGCCCCAAGGTATACAGTGTCCTTTGCCCTCACCTGTGCCCTGGCTGTAGGGACTGTGGTGGCACTACATATACAGATGTCCTGGAAGAAGAACTGTCTGGAAGGACCAGATGCACAGGACAAACCAGCCCTGAGCTGCAGGGATGGGTTCCCAGGGAAAGGAGCTCTTGAGTGGAAGGAAGGTAAGTCCTGGGTGATGGAAGAACTGGAGGGGGCACAGTGGTGCCTGTAGAGGAGGGAGGAAGAGAGCAGAAGAGGCTGGAGAGACAGGAAGGAGAGAGGAGCAGGACCCAGGAGACTACTGAGGCCCCAGCTTTGGTTGGGCCCTCTCCTAAGCTCTCTCTGAGACACCAAGATCCTTCTGGTTCAGTCTATGTGATGTACCTACCACTGAGCCTCTGCCAGTGAAGGCGCAGATGCTAGGAGACCTCCCCGACCACACCTCACAGGGTCATGTGAAGAGGGAGACAAATTGAGCACAGCACGAACACAAAGTGCAACTGTGACTAAAAAGAAGGTGGAGTAGCAGGACAGTGGGTTACTGGGTGGCGGACAAGTTTCGCCAGGCTGTGTTACCAAGAATGAATCTCAGGGAGATTGGGGGTTCTGGGGAGGAGGGCCTCCAGGTTTTCCAGATCTCACAGAGCAGAT
>PVLA01015822.1:0-15558 GCA_004027455.1 Hydrochoerus hydrochaeris
CTCCAAGCTCTTCTTGATCTGATGGTCTGTGTAGAGAAGTCAGCTGTGATTCTGATGGGCCTACCTTTATAGGTAATCTATTTCTTTTCTCTGACTGCTTTTAATATTCTGTTTTTATATTGAATTTCTGGTATCTTGATTATTATATGTCTGGGTGTAGCTCTGTTTTGTTTGTAGGTGGCTGGAGTTCTATATGCCTCACACAACTGAATGTCATTTTCTTTTCCCATGCTTGGGAAGTTTACCTTAATTATTTCCATGAATAGCCTTTGTAATTTGCCTGTGTATATTCCTGCTTCTTCGTTCACATTTCTTATTCTTAAATTGTAGATTCTCTTGTCATCTTCTAGCCTTTGTATTGTTACTGCCTGTTTCCTTGTTATTTTTAAGAGATCTTTCCTTTCACAATCACACATTGCAAACTTGTCTTCAAGTTTTGATAGTCTCTCCTTAGTTTCTTTTAAGGAGTTTTGCCAGCTTTCAATGAAGTTTTTAATTTCCTGGTAGTCTCTTTGAATCTGCTACAAGTATTCTATATTTTCTTTATATTCTTTATCAAATGTTTCTCTCCTTTTTTGTGTTCCTCCCTTCTTCCATCTGTATCATGCTGAGAGATGCTTCCTGAGAGCATTTCTTTTATTACTCTACTCATATCCTGCTTTATCTGATTTAATATTTCAGTTTTGAGCTCGTCTACAAGGACCTGAAGATACCTCTTAATGTCCATTGAAGCCATATCTGATGTTTCATGTTTGCCACCCTCAGGCTTCCTTGTTTTTCCTTCTCCTGGATCAGGGCTCTCAGGGTTCTGGGCTGGGGGCCTCTTCCTGCCTCTCTCTCCTGTCATGGCCCTGGCTTCCTCCACACAGGTTACAGTGCAAGTCCCAGTCCCCTTCCCTGTTGGCCACATTTCCTCTGAAGCACTCTGGCAAGGGATCTCCACCCTCTCTTGACTGCTCTTGTCACTGAGGTGTAGGTAGTGGCTGCGTATGCCTGCCCCTCCCCACCAGGCCAGCCAAACCTCAGGTGCCTTCACCTGGTTAGTGCATGCTAGGCACAGGAAATTGATTTGGGACGGCTCATTGGGTCCTGGCCAGAGGTGCGGCCCAGTCCAAGCAAATCCCATGGATCTGTTCTGGGGAGGGAGCAACCAACTGAAGTCACTGTTGCTCCCAGTTCAGGCTCCTCCTGCCTGATTCCAACATGTCGCCCATTTGATCTCACCCTTCCTGTGGGTGGGTGGGGGGTCTCATTCCCAGCACTGACCATGGGTTAATGAAGGTCCCTTCACTGGCTCAGCTCTCTGTTGGGCTCACCAACCCCTGACTTCAGCACTGCTGTGCTTCCTGTGAGTGGGGGTGGGAATGAGTTTGGGTGGCTCTGCCTACCGGCATGGATTCAAGGTGGTGCAAACTTGGCAGGTCATGGGGAAAATGCTGTGCCCTGTAATTTTTAGCTGTTTCAGTTGTAGTCCCAACATATTTGATGAGCTTTTTTTACATTTTAATTTCTTCCTGTGTCAAGAGGATCCATCTCCTTCTGTCTGAGTCTCTCCAGGGTGTTTTATTCTGGCATATGAGTTGTTTCTCCCGGGAGGCTCTGTATTCTGTTGCTCACTGATTGGCCATCTTGTCTTCTTCCTGTGCTCAGATATCTTAAGTGATTGCTATTGATTTTGGAATGTTGCTTTTATAGCCAGTTGTATGACTGAATCTTGCTGTTAAATCTAGAAATCTTTTGGTAGAATTTTTGGGATCTTCTGTAGAGTATCATGTGATCTGAAAATAATGGTAATTTAACTTCCTTCTTCCTTTTCTTTATATCTTTTATTTCTTTCTCTTGTCTAATTGCTTTAGCTAGTAATGCTAGTGAATATCCTTGTCTTTTTCCTGATTTTAAAGAAAAAAACGTCAGTTTTGGACCATTTTTTTTTTATTTAGAGAGAAAAAAAGGCAAAACAGAAAAAGGGGTAGAAACAATACAGAATTTCAGAAAAAAAAGCAGTAAGAAATCACTAGTTGATAAAATACATATTGTCTTCTTAAACCTAGTTGCTTAATTTACAAAATTAAAGCATACAAAGTAGACATTCAAACAGTGAGACTGCAAAGAAGTTCAATGATCCAGTAACAATTTAGCAACATGGTTATCAATCCTACACACTTAAACATACATGCAGCCATATCCTCTAGAGCACTTTCTTTTCTTCTTTTTACTTTTTAAGTCCATTATCTGCTTAGTTATATCCTGTTTCAGGTTGCTCAGTACCTTACTGACTTGTTTTGTTATTGTTATATACTTTTAATCACCTTATATAATTCTGTTGCCTTGTTTTTGAGTTTCTCCTCATCCATGATCCATGGATCAGCTTTGGTGGAGTTGGGAGATTTTTGGAGGTATTTTGTTACTTTCTTATCTACTTTTTTTTTTGAAGGTAGCAAAATACAGCAGAACAAGACAGAACAAACCCATGTGACCGCAGTACAGTAAAACTACCACAGAACCTCAGAGTAGGTCACCAGGATACGAGCAATGGGCTCAATAGTACAGCCCATTTTGTTCACATTAGCTGTTCTTTCAAACAGGTAGAGGAAAATGGAAGGAAATATCAAACTTTTAAAAACAGAATATTGAATAAAGTAGTACCATTAATTAAAACAGCAAGACAGTGATAAAAATATTTGCCTTCAAAGAGATGGAAGATGGAAATCCCCCTTACCTGCCACACTGCATATATTCATCCTCCAAAAAGATAGTAGGATCACCAGTGCCGACTTAATAATGGCGGGGGGATGGGTCAATGTCTGATTCTTAGCCTGCGCACCGGCAGGGCCCCAGCTGCTTACCAGGGCGGCGAGGAGGCCACCTGTTCTCCCAGCGCCCAAAGTTCCAACATGATGCAGAGCTCAGGAATCGCTGATAATTCCTGCCCAGATGTGCTGGCGGCTTGCAAGGCCGCCAACTGCTCACCAGGGTGGTGAGTAGGCCGCCTGTTCTCCCAGCGCCCAAAGTTTCAACGTGATGCAGCTGTTGACCATTTTAGCATGATGTTGTCTGTTGGTTTGTCAGAGATGGTTTTTATCAGATTGATATCTATTCCAATTATCTGTAAGTTTTTTTAAAATAATGAATGAATGTTGGAATTTGTCAAATGCATTTTCTGCAGCTATTGAGATGATCATATGATTTTTATCTTTGGTTCTGTTAATATGGTGTATTACATTTATTGATTTGCATATGTTGAACCATCCCTGCATCCCTGGGATAAATCACACTTGGTTATGGTGTATAGTCTTGATGATTTACTGCACTCTGTTTGCTAGGATCTTGTTGGGAATTTTTGCATCTATGTTCATTAGAAATATTGGCCTGTAATTTTATTTTTTGGTCGGGCCTTTATCTGGTTTTGGTGTCAAGGTAATACTTGCTTCTAGGACTGACTTTGGGCATATTGTTTTCCTTTCAGTTTCATTAAAGAGTTTGACAAGTAGTGGCATTAGATCTCTGAATTTCTTATAGAATTCAGCAATGAATCAGTCAGGGCTTTTATGTGTTAGTAAGTTTTAAACTGCATTTTCAATTTCATTGCCTGATACTGGGTTATTTGATATTTTTATATTTCTTGATTCAACTTTGGTAATTCATATGTATATAGGAATCTGTCCATTTCTTCTGTGTTTTGGATCTTATTAGAGTAAATGTTCTCAAAGTAGATGCTGAGAATCTTTGGATTTCTGCAAGATCTATTGTGATTTCTCCATTTTCATTGCTAATTGCATAAATTTGAATCTTTTCTTCCCTTTTTTGATAAGGTTGGCTAAGGGTTTGTCAATTTTATTTAATCTTTGAAAAAACCAGCTCTACAATTCATTTATTTTTTGTATTGTTTTCTTAGTCTCAACTGTATTAATCTCTTATCTGATCTGTATGATTTCTTCCTTTATATGAGCTTCAAGCTTCATTTGTTCTTTTTTTTTTTTTTTTATAAGTTTGAGGTTCAACATTAGGTTGTTTGAACTTTCCTGTTTTCTTTATGTGAGATTTCACTGCTACTTTAATTTTTCTCTTAGAACTGCTTTCATTGAATCCCATAAGTTCTGGTATGTTGTATTGGTATTATCATTTAATTGTAGATACTGTTTCATTTCTTCCTTAGTTTCATCTGTATCCCATTGTTGTTAATTTCATGTGTCTTATTGTTGTTCAGTAGGCTATTTAATTTCCATGTGTTTATGGAATTTTAACTTTTTTGCCATTGATTTCTAATTTCATTGCACTATGGTCTAATAGCATGCATGAGAAAATTTCATTTTTTTCCATTTACTTAAGCATGTTCCATGGGCTAGTAGGTGGTCTATTTTTAAGAACCTTCCATGTATTGCTGAGAAGAATGTACATGCTAGTGTTGTTGGGTGGAACACTCTGTAGACTTCTACTAAGTCTATTTGTTCACAGGTTTGGTTCAGTTTTGACATTTCTTTATTTTTTGTCTAGTTGATCTATCTTTTTGTGACATTGGGGTATTTAAGGTCTCCTATTACAATTGTGTTAGTGCTTATTTGATTTTTCATATCTATTAATTTTGTTTTGTATAGGTAGGTGTACCTCTATTTGGTGCATATATATTTATGATTGTTACCTCTTCTTCTTGTAGTTTTCCCTTAACAAGTATTTAGCATCCTTCTTTATCTCTTTTGATCATTCTTGGTTTGAGGTTCACATAGCTGTGAATAGAATAGCCACTCCTGTTTTTTTGGGGTTCTTGTTGCATAGAGTATTGTTTTCGATCTCTTTGACTTTCAGTCTATGAATTTCTTTTTGAGTTAAATGTATTTCTTGAATTCAGCATATTGTTGGATCTTGTTTCTTGATCCACTCTGCCATTTGATTTCTTTTGATTGGTAAATTAAAACCATTTTTATTGATGGTCATTTATATATATATATATATATATATATATATATATATATATGATTATCTTTGTCATATAATTTTCCCATTGATGGCTTCCTATCTTTCCCCTCTATTTAATTTCTTTCCCTGACTGGTGGTTTCTTTCTATTGGTAGTCTTGGAATCAGGTAGATAGCTTTGGTTTTCCTCTATCTTATTGTTCCCTGGATTTGTCCTTGGAGGGCTGGAAGTCTGATATTTGCTTCTGTGTCTTTTAATTTTCTATTTTTCAATTTTAATTTGTTTTCTGTGTTTTTGTTTTTTTATGTTAGGTAGCTTTATCACTGGTTTCAGAACTTTCCTAAGAAATGCCTACTCTTCTGAGATATTTTCTAGGTGTAGCTGGGTGTTGGTCTTTGTGTCTGTCTCAGGGTCCTATCTTTTCACTTTATTCGGGATGATGTGTTGCTATCTATTTGGCTTGGCACCCAGTCTTTTGGTACTGGACTGTGTGAATAATTGTGAGCCCAATTAATCACAATGTTATCATACAAAGACGAACCACTGATTATAACAAGTATGGTATCTTGGCTATAGTACAACAATTAGTGATTACAGTATCATCAAGCATAGCCTAGAAACTGATAATCAGCAGGGACTATTAATTTGTCTGACTTCAGGAGCAAGACCTGTAGTTACATAGCAACCTAATAAACCAGGAATTTTCCGCAGTGGGTTTCCCTTTGGTAAGGTGAAGTTTTACTGTGTGGAAGGGAAATTTGAGAGAAATAGGGGACAAAACAGCGATAGTTGGAAAGAAATATAGTAGAAAAAAGGCTGAAGACCTAAGGATAATTACCCAAATTTTGGGAAGCTGGAAAAGTGGACAGGAGAAAAAGAATGGAGGAGAAAGCAAGAGAGTTTTGAGACAGGGAGAGAACAAGAAATCAACAAGAAGCAAGCCATCCCTGCAAATTGGCACCATGTGTGGGCCGCTGAAGGGAGAACCAGATGCCAGCCTTTTCTGGTGTGCAGGCTGGGAGACAAAAAGAGCCACCTCCCCCCACCATTGGTGACCAGCTGATCAAGAGAAACACTGTCTATCATGATAGCTATTGAGGTCGAATATAATTTAATACAGTGTTTAATGTTTCACTGACTTTGCAGGTCTAAAGCTGGTGGTCTGAACATCTATTCAGAGGATAACAATACTCGACATAGCATCTATGGGGATCTCCTTTTGAAGGTGGTAGCCATTGTTCATTCCCTGTTATCTTGTTGTGAAGTCCTGTATTGTTTTCATTGTTTTGTTTGGTTGGGTTTTATTCTGTTTTGTTTTGTTTGATTTTATTATATCCAATGACATGGTCAGCTATTTCAAAGATAGCAGGACATATTATGGTAACTATTTTGGATTTACTATTGTTTTGTTTTGAAGTCTTTTATTGCTTTCATTGTTTTGTTTTTATTGGTTCTGCCCTGTTATGTTTTGTTTGATTTTTACTGTGTCTGAGGGGGTGGACAGCTATTCTGAAGACGATGGGAGACATTGTGGTGACCATTGTTGATTTCCTCTTGTTTTGAAGTCCTGTACCACTTATACTGCTTTGTTTTGATTGACTTTATTATGTTTTGTTTTGCTTGGCTTTATTCGCTTTAAAATTAAAAAAGATATTAAAAAATTTGGAGGCAAAACAGAAAGGCTAGAGACAGCATTCGTTCATCTGTAAATCTCAGAGAATATTGAAATACTGGTAAGGAAAGAGAGGCAGGATAGAAAAAACAAATAAAACAATAAAAGTCAAAATCTATACAACCTACACCACCACCAGAAGAAGAAAAAAGTAAAAATAGAAAAAAAATATTTTAAAAATTCCTCCGGTGCCCCCAGTTTAGGATTAGTTATCTAGTCAAAGCCAGGGCTACAGGCTGGGTAACTCCACCAGGTCTGCAGTAGGCTCGCTGCTGAGTGTGGGGCTGACCCCTCCCACACGCTGTTGGTGGGATGGGGAAGAGCCCTATCAGCAGCGGTCCGAGGCTGTTTGCCTGTTGGCTGCCGGGTAGGTGCTGATGCCTTTCTCCAGCCCAAGGCTGCTTGTGTGCCTGTGCTACAGGTCACAGGATGGGGGCCCGGGATGCCCTTGTCCTGTCACCAGTCCAGGCCCCTTGCTTGCTTGTGCCTTTGGACCAGTGATGGGAGCATAGTGCCCTTGTTCCTCCGTCGAGCAGGGGACTCCCTCTAGTCCTTTGTAGCTAGGGCTAAAGGCTGGCTTGGGTGCTCACTGGATTGGAGTCTGAATTCCAGCTCCTACTTCTCAGCCAGGTTCCCTCCAGTCTGTTGTTCACTGCCAGCTGTCTATTGTGACTGGACAGCCCTTCTCTCCATTCACTCCTGGATGCTGGTACTGAAGTGACCCAGGGGATGTTCTGCTACTAGAATTTGAGCCTTGGAGCATTTCATATCATTCATTTACTCACAGAAGTTTGGAATTTAGATTTGTCCATTTCACAGATGAAAAAACTGAGATCCCTAGGGGGATTTGGCATGCTCAAAGTCACTCAACTAGTAATTGGATCAGTGCAATAAAGAACTACATAGGTCTATGCGCATATGATTATTCTGAGGTACACGTTCTAGGTACACTGAAGAAGTTAATTAAGGCTCTGGTGAGTCAATGGGGGGAGACTTTACTTCCTCTTTCTATCAGGTAAAGCCTGGAGCCTGGGGAAGAGGGTGATGGAGGCCCAACCACCTCTTTCCTGAATCCTGGAATCATTCTATGAGGAATAGGTGGGCACAGAAGGAAAACTGTGATCTGAAGTGTATAGACATGGAGTTAGGACAGACAGTCATAAATGGAAGTGCATCCAAGGGAGTGGAGGGAGAAAAGCAAACAGGAGAAATGTAAATTTTCAATTCGAAGTGCAGAAAGGTTCATATCATCCCTCATGAGATGAGACGCCAGAAGAGAGCGGGAAAGCGGGGCAGTGAGTGGGGTGACAATGGCTACAGTATGTTACATGCACCTGCAAATTTTCCTAAATGAAACCTATCAATTGATCTAAGATTATTTGTGGGGCTTCAGCGTTTACCCCAAGGTAATTTTACAAATTAGAGTCCTAATCTGACCCCTAAATTTGCCATGGTCTTGCTTTAATTGTTGTCTTTTGTATCACTCTTATATCAGTAGTCTCTGGAAACAAAACACATCACCCTACTTCTTACACTCTGGTTTAGTAGTGGTATCTCCATTTATAAACTGTTGTAATTTTCAATTATTGAAAATTAAATGACTTCTGCCAGGGAGCTGCACTTTCTTTCTCCAAATGTGAAATGGATCAATGTGTATAACTGATTTAAAAAGAGGGAAAAAGGAGAAAGAAAGGTGCAGAATAGCATATAATGAAAATCAACGGCTCCTTACAGCTGATGATTTCTTCTTTCCTCTGATCTGCTTTTCGTGGGTTCCCTGTCTGCTTCTGTAGTAGTGAAAGATTTATTTCTCCAGTTATTAATTTTAAACCTTAGCTACAGGCTCCCTATTATTAGTAGTAAATGAAGAACTGTGCTACATTTTCTACCATCTCTTCCCTCATCTCAGTTTTCTTACTTATATTACTATTTTACTTGTTTGGGTTCTTTTATTGGTACATTAATAATTTTTAAAATGTACATCAAGTATTACATCTTGATTCATCAAATTTAGGTAAATTTGATTTTCTATTGTAAAAGATTTAAAGTGAAATTAGAAGTTCTGCATTTCTACCCTTCCTCCTTCCAATTCTTTTAAGTGTCTCATTAAACATCATCAAGGTTTATTAGCTTTTATTATATTTTATGAATATGCATATCCTTTCCTTGCTTTAACTATAGCTTGAGTTAAGCAAATCAAGCACTAATGCAGGTCATTAGCAACATAAAATTGTACACTATTTATTCTAAGCCCAAATGGAGTGACTGTTCCTTTAAGAGTTGGAAAAACACAAATCATGCCTAGCTCGAGGCCATCACCCTCCAAACACTCAATCTATCTAAATTTTTTTCAGCTTCTCAACATCATAGTACTTTAATTTACTTCTTATTTTTTGTCTTGGAAGAATTCGTTTTTGAGTTTTTACTTTTCTTTCATTTTTCATATTGAAAACAAGCACAAGTTCTCTCTTTTATAAGGAGCCCCACTGCATCACACTGCCTAGCAAATTGGAAACCACCTTTTCATGAAAATATTTGTGCTGGAACTCTCTCTAACTTAGTGTTTTCCTTGTGGCATTTTATTTTCCACCATCAGTTGTGTAGTTCTCTTTGGCGTTTATTTTGAAAGTACTGGTGACTTTGGCCTACCATTTCTCATTTTTTGGGAAATCTTTCCTTTGGCCTTCTCAAGGCTGTCAAGTAATTTCACCCTCTAGAAATGGCATAGAGGGAGGTGACTGTAAATCTTGCATGGTTTAATATGAAGCCTTCACATTTGGGTGACCATTTGGTGTGAATCTAGAGACTTGTGATTATTTGTTCTGCAGAGCTTCGGAGCTGTTTGTTGTGTGTTGGATTCACTAAAAGCAGAGATGGAATTTGAAGAAAGATATTCACTAAGGGTCAACTCTTTGAAAGAGAGGCAGCAATGTAGCATTGGCTGATTGAAAAGTGGAGCAGAGATGCTGGCTCCAGGCAGCCCCAGCCAACAGGAAGGCACTCTGGATTAAGTACCACGTGTTGATAACGGGTGCTGGGGAGAGAGGGCTAGACATCTGTGCATTCCTTCCTGAGCCACCATGTCTTGGGAGCAGCAGCTGTCTGTAGCTGGGGTAAATCGTGAAGGAGCTGTTGAATCTGTAGACTGCAGACTCTGCTGATTTCTGTTCCTGCTTCTGGGCACCGTCTTCCTTGAAGGTGGGTCCGGGTGATGCATCTCTGTGCCTACCACGGTGGCAGTCCATGCTATTCTGGTAAAAACTGGTTTATTCTCTCTCTATAAACTTCAGGATACTTCCTTTTCCCTTGGTATTAAGGCTGCTCTCTGGGATATTTGTGCTGAGTATAAGAGGTGCCCTTTCTCTGGGTTGCTGCAGCCCTGAGCCCTGTGTCACAGATCCTGGCTTATTGAATAAGTGGGTCTACGTTTAACTGCAACCCGCCCTCTTGACTGGCTGGTATTGTGCATCCAGAGGTGTGGCCCTGCCCAGTGTGCTCACCTTTTATGAAGATGAGACTTTCTCATTTTGCTCTGCATTTGGCAGGGCTTTTATCAAACTTACTTAATTCTGGGAAATTTTCTACCTTGATTTTCTTTTTATGACTACAAATTCTGAGAGTTCTGACAATTAACAGCTTTCACCTAAAGCCTTGGGGCAGTACACAGAGGAAGTTCCTGTCTCAGTGCTGCATCTATACCCTGTCTTGTGTGCCACCATGACACCGTGGGCTGTTTTTGTTTCAGAACGTCACTAAAATTTCATGTCTACAGGTGCTCCTTGCTCCTTTTTGGTGTTTTTTGGGTGCTAATATGGATTTAACTTCTTAATAACAATCACTGGGACTTTAGTGTTCTTCTGGTTCTGTTTACAGGTGACTATTAATGCCTGCCTCTAACCACTGCAGGACCTAGTATCCTCTCAAATGCAAACTGCACAAGTGTTTTCTCAGCCTAAACCCCTGACTTTCTCTTAATCTCCTGAGATGAATTCGCAATGTATCTTTAGTCCCAGAGAACATACTTTTAAGACACAACTTTGTAAAAATTTCAAAGCATAATTATTCACAAGTAGAAGAAATCTTTATTTTAGAGATCATTCACATTTAATATGCATCTTTAAAACTACTTGGATTATGTGACGTTTCTGATATGTTCGAGAGATTTTTTTTTTTTTTTTTTTCCTTCTTGAAAAACATGGCTCAGTCATCTAATAAAAGTGCGTTTGATTTAAATATCATTATCTGGAAGCTGAATTGGTTCAGAAGATCATGACACTCAAAACAATTCTTATGCTTAGATCTCCAAGGACAAAGTAAAGGATCCTAGGAAGCCTTATCCAGGACCCTAGGAAGGTGTCAGTTTGGATGACAGGTTGGTAATAGTGAAACATCACATCACAGAGACAGCAGACAATGCACTTGCCTAAAGTCAGGGTAGTGTCAAGGGTAGGCTGTGGTCCTGATTCTAAAACACCATTGTAGGTGTTTGAGCTTTTCGCTGAGTCATCAATAGGCAGAAACCCAGAAAAATGGGACTCTGCTCTTTTTGTTCTACTTTGGTTCTTGCTTGGTTCTTGGTGTAGCAGAGCAAAAGCTGATTGTATGTGTCTCTTCTTAACATTATGCTTAGTGATGTCACACTGATTGCCTGAAATTAGCACGGTGAGAGTATTTATACCATGGAAGTCAGCAAAGGGCTCCTGTCAGGGCTTCTTACCTCCTCTGACAGTTCACTGGAGAGACTGCTTCCTGTCTAGTGATTCTCGTGGTGACAGAATTGGTCCTCCTTTCTGTTTTACCACTGTCTAGTTCATGTTGTGGTTGTTGTATACCTAGAAAGGAGTTTGATACATTTTCAGTGCTCTCTGATTTTCCACTGCAGTCCACAGATGACAGTAATGTCCTCCTTCTTTGCCAAAACCTAAAGGAAGGATCTTTCTTTCTCACTCTATGAAAGGTTTATCCTTTCTTGTAGTTTTCTAAAATTCTGATTAAACAAGTAGGAGCCTTTACAGTTTGGGAGAAGAGACTTTAAAAATACAGGTGGCTTAAAGTAAATGCTCTGACGGGAGCTTTAAGCAGGGGCAATAAACTTTTTCTTAAAGGCCTAGACAGTAAGTGTTTAGGTTTTACAAGCCGAGGTACCAAATTGAAGCTACTATGTATCTATTTATATAACCACTTACAATAAAACCAATATAAACATAGTTTTAGCTTATAACCAGGAATAAACAGGTGGCTGGCTGGCATTGGCCTGTGGTCTGTATTTTCTGATTTTAGTTTTGGAGGGTGGACACTCAGGGTGAGGAGAAAGGCAAGTTGTTAGGGAGGCGGGAGGCGGGAGGCGGGAGGCGGGAGGTGGGAGGCTGGAAGGCAAAGGAGATAAAGGCTGCGATGTGGTGGAGGAAGAGGTTAAAAGCAACTTAAATAGCTGACTGGATATAAGGAATTATTTTGTTTGGTGCTAATTATTGAAACTTGGGCCTTGTATCTGCTGAGCATATGCTTTACCACTGAGTTATAGCTCCAGCCCTGTGTGTGGTGGATTAATAAAAGGATGTATGAAGTGTGATTTGGCTGGCTGCAATTTGTGACTCTGTCTATAGGACTCACAAACATGTTTAATGGTCAACATACTGAAAAATCCTGAGGCAAGTAAAACTATTCAGGAAAGCATTTCTCAAAATCATTTACCCTTTGAAACCTTTATTCATGGACTGCCTACTGCTGCCCCCAGTGAAGCAGAGCATCAGGGAGCACACTTCAGATTACATTTTCTGGGTCTTTGGTTACAGGTTCTGTGGAATGAGTATTTATGGTACTTGAAATGTAAGTTAACGGGTTTTGTGTGTGCACACACATATGTGTATATGTGTATTTCTAGGCAAGAGTTAATGCCTATGAAAGATCATAAATTGCAAACTAATGTAAACTTAACGCCTGGAAGACATTGGACAGTGCCTCAAAAGGCCAGATTGATACCCCAGTTTTAAATTATAGATACACTTGATGAACTTGGAGTGTGGTGATAGTCATTTTAAACTCTTTTTGTTACTATGCAGTCATAGGTCCTTTAGAGTTTTTATTTTAAATCTTTTCAGCCTGTCCTACGTAGCCGTCTTTGAATCCTTCAAAACATGATTACTTTTCCCTTCAGAATAAAAGAGAACCAGTGGAAATTTCTATGTACCTTTCTTATAGCACATTGGATAACACTACATTTATTCGTATATCCCAATTGTTTGTTTGACTGAGTTGGCAGAGGAATTATTCATAGTTATTTTCCCATTCCTTAGCCAAATGCTAGATATATAGGATGTGAATTAATCTATCACTAAAAATTTAAAGAAATTGGGTACAGTTAAGTACTACTGAATAATAAAGAAGAAAATCATGTCATTTGCAGAAAAATGGGTGGAACTGGAGTTCATCATGTTAGGTGAAGGAAGCCAGACTCAGAAAAGCAAGTATCATGTCTTCTCCAATGTGTGAAATCTGGGGAAAAGGCAGCGTAAAAGTAGAAGGGAAATGGTTAGAGAAGGGGAAGAGGACCTGGGGTAGGTGAGGGAAGAAGGGCAGGTAACGGGGGTGGAAATGATCTGAGAATGTCATGCGGACACAAATGGGTCAAAGGGAAGCCCATTGTTCTGTATAATTACTATGCACTGATAAAAAAGTGAAACGAGTGCAATTTAAACATTTCAACCTGTATCTAAAATACAAATAAGGATTCTGTATGTGTCAGGTCACATCAGAAAAACAGGAACTGCACCAGTTATTTTAACAGAGACAATTTAAGACAGGGCACTAATTAACTCACTCACTACTGGGAGGCCTGTAACTGCAGAAATACATGGAGATGTGTACCGCATAACAACATTTGGTCAACAACAGATGACGTGTATGATTGTTGTCTCATGAAATTATAATGGGATTGAAAAAATTCTGGCTTAGTGATCGTGACATTATTACACAACACATTATTGATGTGTTTGTGGGGATATTAGTGTAAATACACATGCACTGCCAATTAAACAAAATTATAGCTCATATGGTTATGGACAGTAAGCACTAGTAGGGTTTTTGTCATTCTTTTAGAGTATACTTCACTTATTAAATAAAAATTTGCTATTAAACAGCATGCTGTGCTGCTCCAGCGTAGCCTCATACATCTTGTGTTTACTTTCTCTTCGTTGCACCCAGAGGCCCCGCTGAGTGATTAACCCGCTCCGTATAGGGATGCCGTGTACCCTCTATGGTGCTGGCACAATGATAAAATTACCTCGTGTGCGCTTCTCAGAGTCTCTCCCCATTTCGAAGCGATGCATGGCTATAGGAATTGCAGGAATCATCTGCCACCCTGGAGACGGGGAAAACCAAGGGCAGAGGGGATTAGTGGTTGAAAATAGAACCTTTGATGAGGGACCCCACAGGGCTGCATCCCGTACCATGGAGCACCGCCTGGCTGAAGAGACCCGAAGGGATCCCCTGAGGCCGGTTATGGGAATTTGGCATAAAAAGGAGGCTGGAATCAACTGCTGTTCCTAGGTTGAGAGCCACTGTGTAGGTGACATTGGCATGAAGCATAATCAAACAGCGAGGGGCAAATCCCTTCCCCTCCCACTAGCCTTGCAGTCTCCCTCTAACACCTTCACATGAAGATCTTAACAGAAAGCCAGATGGCAAAGGACAGGTTTTGTCTGTGGAGCCCAGTCTCAAATCATAAATGCAGAGAACAGAAGGTGGGCAGTGCTAAGGGACAGTAGCTTACTAGCCAGCCCAGATCCTACACTACAGGTTTGGTCAGTTTCCAAGTGGCAGAGTCTGGGTGACTCAAGAGGTCCTTTCCTCCTTCCAGTAGTCACAAGTATCTTTGTGTGACTTTCCTTTTTTTTTTTTTTTTAATCTTTTCCTTAGCAAAAGTTGTTCATTTGAATAGAGAAGTGATGGTTTTACCTACCTTTCCCTTATAATTCAAGAAGCCTTAAATAAAGAGAAAAGATATCTCGGCAGAGAGCAAAAGTATCTGGCATCCTGTTCTGGGGTTTCTCAGCATCCCTGGGTTCAGCTGTCCCTAATCCTGTGATTATGTGCTCTCATTTTCCATGTGAAGCGGGAGGGATTACAGGTAGTCCCTTTAATGACTGGGATGACAGGGATGTGTGCCAAACCACAGAGCACGAGGACAAGAGGAAGGGAACACCCAGTCTTTCCACGTTCTCCTCCCATGAGGGGTTCAGGACAAAGCGTCTTTCCTGGGGAGCTGAAATATCTGGCAGTCCCTGTTTAGACGCAGATTTTTTTTTTTAAATGGATGTTACTGTGCTAATGTGGAAATCTGGCTATGGTAATGTGCGTGTAAGGAAAGCAGTTGATCCTGACTCCAGCCTAGTCACTTGCTAACTGGTGGCTCTGCTGCAGTCAGTCCACTTGGTTTTACACTTTGTTATTGATCAAATTGTACCTGTCCTTCCCTCTTTTTCTGCTCACTCTGAGGACTGAAAAAAAACAAACAGGCTTAGCTGGCTTCCTCTGAGCAGCCAGGGTCCAGTCAATACAGCTGAGCCTAAGTTCTTTATTACCTGAGCATATACTAAATGAATGTTGGAAGGCAGGTAAGCTTGTGTTACTTTAGTGGCTTGTACCGGTGTCTGGGTGAGTAAAGGGGCTGAGCTAGAGGCTCAGGATTCCAGGGCCCCAGAGGCCAGCGCCTCCTGGCTGCCTACGAATTAAACAGACTCTGCTGTTACCCATCCTTCTTCGCCTTAAGGTCAGGGGAGCAAACTAGTCTCAGGACAGGATCCCTGCGAGCCAGCGCACTGGCTTGAGGAGGGCTGGGAGGACGGGGCTGGTTCCCCGCAGGTGGCACGTGAGAAAGAGATCCGCGGACCTGCGGCGCAGGCCAGGCTCCTACAGGGAGTTTTCTGTCTCTGTCTCCCTTTCCGTGGGTACCTTTCCCCCCTTTACCTTCCT
>PVLA01015823.1:0-23171 GCA_004027455.1 Hydrochoerus hydrochaeris
GGGAATTGGGCGCAGGGATCTTGGAATGTTTTGTACTGATAATTGTAATTTGTGTAGTTCACATGTGTATGTTTTTATGTAATGCTCAATATGGAGTCGAGGGTGGAGACTCCAGGGGGGTTGCTGGAGGCCCTCTAGATAACCCCTTTGTGAGGACTGATTGTGGGGTTTTGCCTTCTGTGAATAATGTGAGAGAAGTGAAAGAGCTCACAGAGGAGGATTCACAAAATTCCTGTGAGACAACTACCCTGAGACACTGGACAGGCAGCCAGAGACGGGCAACTAGGACCCATATGTTACACCACCGGCCGCCTAAGACAGACACAGGACCAATTGCTGTCCTGCAGGCCCATGACGGGTAAGGCCTGGTTGGGTACATGTGAAGAGTCCTTGACCTAAGACAGGCGCTGTCCTCGCAGGGACTGCCGCTCCCATAAATGATAAGGAAAGCAATGTAGGGAGCGGCATAATAATCTCACACATCTCTTCCTCCTGCGGGGGTGTCCGTATGTGGCCCCCGGGCTAACTAAATGTCAAGATTAAAATGTTAATTGATACCTATTGCCCTGAACCAGGGGCGCTTCCTGCTTGGAGTTGAGGTCAATTAACACCTATTGTTTGGGATTGTCCCTGCCTGGCCCTGGGCCTGGGGTGTTTCCTGCTTGGGGCTGGGGGTTGCTGCCAGGGTGGGCAAATATATATTCCAGCTTCTAAAAAAATAAAGGTGGATTCAGATTCACTCACAAACAGGGGTGCAGTGTTTTCTGTCTCTCAATCGCCGACTCCCTGACCACCTTTGGGAAACCCTAGCCCTGCCGCAGCTGGACTCCAGCAGAACTTTTAGAGGGTAACATACCTGAAAGTTAACGCACAGAAACATGTATTAACCTAAGTCATACTGAACCTTTAATGTGAAACTTTTGCATTTTTATTTGCAAGTTTTTATAAACTTTGAGCCTAATACTTTTTACCCTCTAATGTTTTAAGTGAGCTGGTTATCCTTGAATATTTGTATAATTTTTTTGTTGTTTTTGTTGATTTCTTAAAAAAGGAAAGCCATATAGAGTTAGAAATCTGTAAGTGTAAAAATATGAATAAAAATAAATTGACATTAACCCAATTTTTTTTAGGAAACAGTTTCAGTTAAGCATTATTATAACAGATTAACAGGCACATTAACAGACAAAACATGTGAGAGTTACATATAAAGAATATTAGAATTACAGAGAATTACACATAAAAGAGTTACATTAAATCAAAGTTCACTGTTAGATGGATGCACTGGCCATACTGAACTACATTTTTTTTTTTTTTTTTTTTTAGGAATAACTCTAGACTACTCAGAATTTTTCCAAGGGGTTATCAATTTGTGCTAATTTTTCAGTGTAAGTTATAACAGTTAAAACAGCTTCATACTTTAAACTGTTTTGAGTACCTCTTTTTGTTAACATCACAGATTTATAACCAGTATGAGTTAGAAGGGAGGAAAAGAGGTGTAGATTATTCCCTGGAATCTTTGCTTATTTTTCCCTACTTATTATAAAACCAAGTTTGAGCTCTTTTCTCTTTAAATTATATTTGGAGAAAAATTAAGGTATTAAAAATCTCCCATCTTCCATTGGCTCCAAATTTGTAAAATATAGCTTAAAGGTGACATTTCAGGGACTAAGACTGAGTTACCCATAATCATTTAATTAGTACTACATGCCTTTAAGATGTCTTATAAATACTTTTGCAAGGAGACAGAGAAAGAAAAGAAGCAGAAAAAAGACAGAACCCTATTGATGCCTACATCTTTGAAGGGCTCATGCCCATCTGAGGTGGTCAGGGCATGGGGGTTTATGGTCACAGCCTTGGGATGGAGTTCTTGACATTGGTCAGGGGATTTCATTTAACAGTCACATCTTAGAATTCTTCACACATCTGAGTATGGGGAAATTTGGGGGATGCTCTTGTGGAGTTCACTTTCGGGAAGGATACTTACATACCTCAGATAGTGATGAATGTCATGGGAGGGAAGTTCTGCTCAATTTAAGATTACAGAGGGCTTCACATCCAGCCAGTTAGTGAGCTCAGTGTTCATGAAGGGGAAAAAATTAATGTCCTGGGTTACCAATGTTTTGTTTTCATTGTGATGTAGAAATGGAACAAAGTATAATCTTTTACCACTTTGGGGGAGTATTGCTGGGTTAGTGCCTTTATTTTGAAGTCACCTATGTCATCTTATATATGACCTCTACCAATGTATTGAGTAGTTTGGATGCCTGATTGGTTGAGTGGTTGCCGTACTGGGGATTGAACCCATGGGGGACTAACATGTACCTCAAGCTACATTTCTTGTGAAGTTTCCCACATTAGCCTTGAAATTTCTGTCTCTTACCTCACCTTTCATTTATAGTTATGCACCAGCACATGTAGCTGATTTTGAGTTCTGAATCAGGTGCATGCAAGAGAAAGCTTTGCAGCAGGTTGTATCTGTAATGTTGACTGCCCTACATTTGGAAGACCCAAGAGGCTGAGGCAGGAGGATTTTGAGGTCAGCCCTCACAATGATTTGGCTGGTATATCTGACAAACACTGTGTACATTCAAGGTATACCACGTGATGATACCACACGGTGCATGTACCTTGTAAACTGAGTTCCACATCAAGTGAACTAACATATCCATACCATTGGATAGTTACCACTGGAGTATTGTATGGGCACTTGAGAGATACAGGCACTCTAGGCCACATGTCTCTAAAGCTTAGCTGGATAATAGCATTCTGCATGTTAGGCTTCTGCTCAGCTTTCTCCCTAAAATACCCACGTGTACAGCTATGCCTACATGCCTCACACATGCACACACCGTCTCACACCTCACTCCTCACCACCACAGCTCCCGACCATCCTCCACAAAGCTCTCTTTCCTTCACTCAGGCACAGGAACACTGGGCTTCTTGTGGGTGGGGCCTCAGTACCTGTTTTGGCTACGTGGATGTTGCAGCTACCAAGGTTCTCACTTCACCCACATCACCTCTTTATGCTTCATTCCTGTGTTGGCTTTTCTCCATGGCATGAATCACCTGCGGTGTGATCTTCTTATTCATATGCCCCTCTCCTGTGGAACACAAGCTCACCACATCCAAGTTGTGTCTCCTGTTGTGTTCACTGCTATTAGAACAATGCCCCCACACAAGAGGAACCCAAGGAATGTTTATGAATGAATAAATGAGTGAATGAATGAATGAAAATGCAGAGCATTCTTACCCTAGAAAGCAAGCACTGAAAATACACAGCAGGTAATCAGGGTTCCAAGTCCAATCTGCAATTACAGAGTTAGACAGAAGTCAGAGCTTAAGTGAGGACAGTGGCTGTGGGTCTTAAGGGTGAAGGCTACACCTTGGGTCTCCACTGGTTGCTTTCCCCTCTTACCCTTGTGGGGTGCTCACCCTGACCTGGGGAGACTGCTTAAAACTGCTCCATAGACTATGGGGTCCCACTCCTTTGGTGGGGTGGACCCTCTGAGGCCTCCCAGTTGCTCCACCATGCCTGAAGGGGCCCAAGTTGTACCAAGCTGCTGTCTACAAATACACACTGGTTCTGTAAATTGCCCCATACCCTTCTCAACACCTGTTAATCATTTTCTTTTTTCTTTTCTAATAGTTTGGCAACGGCTTAATTGGAATTAGTGCATCTTTACTAAACACAATTGCTCCACATTCCTATCAGTTACCAGTGGCAAGAATTGGAGATGGGTGAGCCAGCAGATGTGGGTGAGTATAATCTCCCAGTAGCATAGGAGGCTGCAGTTTGCAGCAGGCCCAAGGGCAGAGGAAGTCCAGGTACATTTTAAAATTTGATACTATGGAGAACACTTTTTTATTTTTATTTTTTCCTTTTGTACTTGTTTATTGGCACATTTCAGATACATAAAAATCATATCCTTCATAGGGAATTTTTATGAGAACCATTGTGTAGCATTAAAGATGTACATGCATTGTTGAGTAAAGGCGGCAGTATTGAGCTTGCCCTTCTGTTCTGGGTAAGGAAGATTTGCCTTCATCATTGCCTGAGTGCTTCAGTGCAAATGTTTCAACTCTGGGTGGTGGACAGCACTCTGGAGTTGCCAGCTTTAGGAATAAGCTAGGTGTTTTCCCCCATTGAGTCACCTTGAGGAGATAGCTTCGCTCCATTTTTGTCTGCATTTGGTAGCCAGTGGAAGGTCGTATGCATGGCTATATGATGTACAGATGCCATTTGTCCTATGAGTCCTCTAATCAGCTTCATCATGGGCCCAGTGTTTCCCCTGAGAAGTGCTGAGAAGCACAACTGTGAAGTCAGAATGAAGCAGAGTTGTGCTGGTGGAATGATCCAGGGGTCACCCTCATAGTGACTTTCAGGGTGTCACTGTGTGCCTGCCACCTGACTGTGGTTGTGTTTTGGTGAGTGGCACCCACCATTGTATTGTTGGCCTCCACTGTGCCCAGATCTATGTTTGGAGTGGGTGATAAGCAAAGTTACATAAGCCATACATTTCTCAAACTAGTGACATCAATGCATTTTACCTGCTTGATGTCTTCAGCCTCAGGCACATCTCCCTGAAGAAAACCAAGAGTCACCTATGCCTCAGTGCTTTCCTGTTGTTCTGAGCAGAGCTCTGACTGGCACTTCCAGCTTGTCTCTGCATAGGGGCCAGAACCAAGCTTGTGTTCCATGCTGAGAGTCTGGTAAACAGCCTACTTGCTCTTCGGATGTGTGGGCTGTGCTATCAAACCTTTTCACAAGATGTCACCAAGAGGCCTTTGCTGAAATCAGGAGGATTGACAATGTCCTGAGCAGCAGCCCATCAGTCCTGCTCTGGCCATGTCAATTAGTGCACAGAGGGCTGTATTCAATTAACCTTCCAAATTCAAGCTGTGCCATAAGCCTAGTTCAAAGTTGAGAGATTGGTTCTGAAATGGGTCAGTGGCTGAAACAGTCTTGTGGTACCTTCCTACATTTAAGATCCAGAGTCAAAATTTTGGACCTTTTCTCAACTTTGCAGTGTGTCAGGTATGTGACAGGAAAGTTGATCTCACCATGATCCTGAGTTGATTTTGACAGATGATCCTTTAGTTGGCTGAAATGATATAAAAAGATACAAAGACAACTTTTCATACAAGGGTAGTAAAGAAGTCAGAGCTTAGGCTGTGGCATTAGCTCAATTTTGTTTGTCTTTTATTTCCTTTGTTTAGGTGGTGCTTTCAGATTTCTTTATGGACATTCAGGATGTGTGGGGCTCTGCCATGATTTGCAGAAGCTTTCACACTTGATTGAGAGGGTCAGAAGAGTCAGGGACTCTGCCCACATCTTCCTGGCAGAGGGCTCCACCCATGTCTGAGTGGTCATCCCTGGGGAGCTCAGCTCATAGCTACACTGCACAGTGTTCTCTGGGGGTGGGTAGAGCTCTGCTCATTTCTGTTGTAGGGGATCCATATCCATGTGATAAAGAGCAGGACTTCTACTTATATTCTTGTTGTAGAAGGCTCCGCAGACATGACTGATATGAGAACATGGTGGATCCTGCTGAGATCCAAATACATATGGAGCATGAGATGGTAAACTCAGTGAGTAGAAGTCTCTGCTCACATCTGTGTTGTAGAGGGTTCCACACATACCTGTGATGGTCAGGAAATGGGGAACTCTGCTCACATCCATGTTTTAGAGAAGTCTATAGACACCTGAGATGGCCAGAAATGTGGGTTGAGGGCCTTCTGTTCACACTGACCTTAGGGAAGGGTCCACATATCTGAAATATTGAAAACATGATTTTCTACTCACATCCATGTCCACCCAACCCTGAGATGGTCAGGACAGAGTATCTCTGAGCTCATCCACACACATCAGTGTGTGGTTATTCCCACACTTGTGCCTGGGATTGTCAGAAATGGGGTGTACAACTACTCATACCCACATTGTAGAGGCTTCCATACATGCTTAAACTAGTCAGAGTATAAGGGTGGGGACATTCTGGTTATACTAAGTTTCTGGAGGGTTCCACACACCTCAGATGGCCAAGGCATGAGGCCTGTGTCTATATTCACATTGCAAAGAGCTGATGAGACACAAAGTGATGGTCAGGATTGGGCGTCCTGGACATCCACATTGCAGAGGGCTCCACACACACCTGACATAGGACATGCGGTGGACTCTACTCACATCCATGATGAAGCAGCTGCACACACAGCTTAGGTGGTCAGCCACCGGGCAGTGGTGCTGCTTGTATCAGGAGAGAAGTGACCCCCATGCAGGGTAGCTCGAGTGGCTGGGACAGGACTAAGAGGATCAGAATGTGAATCCAGTCTTGCATGTTTGTTTGTTTTTGTACCAGGGATCGAACTCACAACCTCATGTTTGCCAGGTAGGCACTGAGCTAAATCCCCAGCTAGGATCAGAATGTGGTGGTAGAGAGCTCTATTCCTTAGCTCTACATCTTAGTAGAGGGCTCTACACACATGATTGTGAAACTCTACTCTCATTTACACTGTAGGCAGCTCCACATACAGCCTGAGAGGGTCAGGACATGGGAGGCTCTGCTCATGTCCAGGTCAGGTGGGTGCTTAGCCAGGATATAGAAGCCTAAGGATTCTTGGATGCTTGGATTTGGGAGGGTGAGTGTCTGCTCACATCCGCATTGTATAGCAAGCACTCCACCTACACCTGAGAATGTTGGGACATGGGGGTGGAGACTACTCACCTCCCTGTTGTATACAGATCCCCATACCATGAAGATGATCATGATTTTTAAGGGAACTGTTTAAGCCAGGCGTGGTGGTGTAGGTCTGTAATCAATGCTTGGGAAGCTGAAGCAGATGGGTGAATTGCTCTGAGTTTGAGACCAGCCGGGGTACAAAATGAATTGAAGGCCAGCCTGAACTGCATAGTGAGACCCTGTTTGAAAAAGAGAAAAAGTAAAAAAACAAACAGGCAGTTGAGTAACCCTGTTGAGAGGTCTCTGCTCATTTCTGAAATAGTCTGGATACTGGGGTCCCTACTCATATCAGTGGCACATGCCAGATGAGGAAGGGACATAGGGTGCTGCTCACAACAACGTTGCAGAGGGCTTCAGGCACCTGATGTGGTCAAAACAAGGGGGCAGTACTCAGTTCCCTGTTTTAAACAATTTCAGAACCTGCTGAGGTGGTCAGCAAATGGAAGGCTCTGAGACTGGAAAGCTCTACTCACCTTGTAACAGGGCTCTAAAGACCTGAGATGGGCTGGATATAGTGGTTCTAATCACATCCTGGGTCCACACACAGGGCTCCACACATGCCCATAGTATAGGGACATAGAGCCTCTGCTTACCTTCTTATTGAGCAAGGCTGCACCCATACTGGGGGCATCAGGACATGGAGGGCATGACTCAGGCCATGTGCTCTCTAGCACTTCACCCATGGCTAAGATGTTAGTGTTTGTACTGGGGCTGCTGCTCACATACCCCTGCAGATATGTGAGCTTGTGAGAACTTAGGCTGTGCTGTTCCCATTCACACTGAAGAGGTGATGACCACATGGGGTGCTGCTGGTCATACCCACATGGGTCTGAGTTTGGCGTGCATATCACAGCTCTTCTCATTGTGCAGGGCTCCATATGTGATGGTGATGTATATAACATGTGTGGGCTCTGATCACACTGACATTGTAAAGGTAACATAGGCTGGAGGTTGTCATGACATGGAGGATCTCTTCTCATATCCGTGATCAGCAAGGCTCCACAAGGCATGAGGCCTTCAGGATATGGAGCTGTAGCCCTGCACATATCCATATATTCCTGAGGAGTTCAGGACCGGGGGTTTAAGGATCATAACATTCTAGAACTGCCCACGAAGGAGAAAGGCAGATGATTTAACAAATCTTTTAAGTCATTATACAGGTGATGAGGATATGGGGACTATTCAGGTCGACTTCATATTGTACAAGATTCCCCATGTGACTCCCATGGTAATGACAAGTGAGGTAACAGCCACAGCTATGCTCACAGTTATATGTGGAGGGCACCATACACAGCCAGTTAGTAAGATCTTGGGGCTCTCAGGGAACAACTGCATTGTACAGGGATCACAGTCACTTTAGAGGTAGTTCCACTACAGGGGGACTGGTGTTCATGTGCATGATCTGCAGGACTCTCTCAGGCCTTTGATGTTCTGTATCTGTTGGAGTCACCCCAGATGCACATTGTGCAGGTTCCACACGCCTGAAATGGTGCAGATGGGGTGGGGATCTGGCCATTTGGACTTTATGGAGACCTCCTATAAAGTCCCTGCTCTGGTGAGGATGGGGTGGGGCTCCACTCTCATTCACTGTGTACCAGACACTGCAAAGGCCACAGATGATCAGCACAAGGGGTGCCAGGCTGCTGCTCACATCCCCATCATGCAGGCCACACACATGCCTGAGTTTATCTGCCTATGAGAGACTCCACTTATACAAAGAGACTGGACTCTTTGTATGTGGGGAGATTCTGGTCACATCTATGTTTTGCAAGGTGTCCTCATACACTTGAGGGAGTCAGGCACTTTGATTTCTGCTCACAGCCTGGTTCTACAGGGCCCCACAATTGCTCGTGTTGTTTAGAACATGGAATATACTGCTCCCATGCATATTTCAGAGGCAGTGAGGAAATGACTTAGTGCCACTTACCAGAAGTGGTCAGGATATGGCTAAGGGCTGCTTATATGGGTGTTTGAGGGGTCTATTTAGGGGGCCTCTGTGGTCATGCATGTCTTGCAAGCCCCGGGCCATGTCCTCCTTATGACCCTGGGGTATGCATGTGGAAGAGGGTCAAGAGGTCAGGAGCAAAGTATGCTACTCACATCCCTGGTGTAGATGAGTCTGCTCACAGTGATGGTTGGCAGGATATGCAGGCTCTGCTCACATCATGGTGCATGGGCCTGAGTTGGTCAGGGTACAGGAGGATGCTACTCATGTCTGGGTTTGCACAGGGCTACACAGCTGCCTGTGATGGTGAGGGTGCATGTGTGTGTGTGTGTGTGTGTGTGTGTGTGTGTGTGTGTTTATGCTGGGGTAGAGGGGGTGTTGCACACATACTCACCTTTCAGATGGTTCCACACATGCCTGCAGGATGTAGGATATTTGTGGCTCTGTTCACAAACTTGTTGTGGAGGCTTCCACACATGGGTGTGACCATTATCACAGGCAAGTGGCTCTGGTCACAATCACACTGCAGTTTCTACACCTCTGAGAGGGTCAGAAGTAGGTAGAGCTCCTGTGCTGTCCATGGGCTGTAGGGCCCCATAAATGACAGAGATGCAAAGGCTGTGCTTATGCTCTCCTGTTGTAGAGAGACTAGGCACCCCGATTGGCAGGACATTGAGACCCCTTCTTTACATTCATGTTCCTCAGGTGTTCACAAATGCCTGAGTGTGTCAGGACATGTCAAGGGGGTGGCCTTGGTCACATACACATTGCACAGGTTCCCTATATTCTTTGAAAGTCCAGTCTCTTTGTATGTGGAGGCCTCTGTCCACGTTCTCATAGTAGATTCTCAACAGGAGTCTCACATGGTTCAGACCTGGGCTGCTCCAGCCAGCTGCAGATGGAAGACAGCTCGACTCAAAGGCAAGATTTTGGAACATTGGCAGAGGCTGTTCCCAGAGTCACTTTATAGAGTGCTCACAAACACCTGAGGTTGTGAGGATGTGATGGGGCATTTCTTACTCCATAATGTAGAGGAGTCCCATGTAGCTGATGGATTGGAGTCATGAGGCCTGTGCTTTCACTGGCCTTGGAGAGGGCTCACAATCACAGAAGAAATTAACACAGGAAAAATGTGTTTACATGCCCCTTGTCTAAGGTTCTCTACTTGGAGAGGTGACCACCACCTGGCTGGGCTCCACCCATGCCTCAAGTTGTCTGGACAGGAGAGGGCATTGCCCACAGAGAGTTGTACAGGGCTCCACATGATCCTGAGCTGATCGGCGTGAGTTTGGGTGCACAGATACAGAACATCAACACCCATATTGCAATGTAGAGGGTGCTGTACATGGCTGAGGCATTGATGGAATGGGCTGCTGTGTCCACGTTGCATGTTGAAAAGGGCTCCACTTGCATGAGATGAGCACCACTCTGACACTGCTCTGCTAACCTCTGTGTCAATGAAGGTTTGTACCTACCTGAGAGGGTGTCAGTAAATGGTGGGCCTCTTCTCACCTCCACCCTATGAGGGCTCCATGCATGATGTTGATGTCCAGAGCATGTGAGGCTCTGCTTACCTTCTTGTAGCAGGACCACATTTCCCTTGGATTTTCAGTGTATGGAAGGGCTGTGTCCACAGCACTGTGCAGGGCTCCACCAATATCTCAGGTCATCAGGGAATGGGGGAGGCTCTTCTCACAGTCACATCGTGCAGGGCCCCACACATGCCTGAGTTGTTTAGGACAGCGAGAGGCTCTGCTCACATTCAGTTTTGGGGCTGAGCGCACATCCATGGCGCTTAAGACAAGGGCAGGCATCTGGTCACATTCGTATTGGGGAGGGCTCCATGTACACCTGAGGGAGTTGGGACATGGCTCTGTATGTTGGGCACTCTGCTTACAGTCAAGTTGTACAGAGCTCCATGTATGGCCTAGGTAGGCAGAACGTGGGGAGCACTGTTTACAGTCACAGGGTACAGTTCAACACAGGCATGAGGTCACCAGGACATAGGGTTGGGGTCCTGTTCACATACATATTTTCTAGGGACCCACACTTCAGGCAGGAGGAGGACAGAGGGGATGGTTGTGCTTCCCGTTCTCTTTCCAGAGCCCCACACACAAGTGGTGTGGGAACCTGGGGCCTTGAAGGACAGCTTCTGTGTACAGGGCTGCATACATGGAGAACGTGGATGGGACATGGGGTGCTCTGCCATCCCCCACACAGCTGAGGCATCCACTTACCTGATTGTGTCCAAAGAGTGATGCAGTGCTCACATTTGTGGCATACAGTGAGTTCTGTGCCACCAGTGGAGAGGTTGCAGACAGAAAAAGCTCAGATCACCCCATCCTTGTGATGAGGGCTCGAAATTCACGAGTTGGGCAGCAGACAGTTGGGCTGCTCATGCCTACCTTGTCCAGTCCTCTGCACGTGCCTGCAGTGGTCAGCCCACAAAGAGGCTCTGCTGATGTTGTAGTGGTAGAGGGCTCCACACCAGCCTGGGGTAGTCAGGGCCTGGCATGGCTCTTCTCACATTCCAGATGTACAGGTTCCCATGCAGCACTGAGCTCCTGAACATGTAGGGTGGCTCACTTCACGTTCACATTGTGGAGGGCCCCACACTCGTGACACTGATGACCACAGGCTGTGGTTCGCTGGTCATACCTGTGTGGTAGAGGTTTTCCACAGGTCTGCACTTGGTCCAGAAGTGGTGCACCTATTGTCATGTCCTCTTCCTACAGGGCTGTACGCAAGATGATGATGCATGTGACTTGTCTGTGCTCTGTTCACATTGACTGTGCAAAGGGCACACACATCAGGGCTGGACAGGAGATGGATGATCTGTATGCACTTCCACGTTCTGCAGGCTCCACCAGTACCTGAGGTCATCAAGACATGGTGGAGTCCTACTCACATCTATGGTGTGTGGTGTTACACACATTGATGGCATGGTCGGAAGAAGAGTGTATGTACTCACAACCCTGTGGTGAACTCCATGCCATGGGGCAGGTAATTAGATTGATGGTGACATCACACTAATCATCAGACAAGTCTGAGCAGGTGGGACATGATGGGTGTTGGGGTGAAGTTGACAATGTAGAAGGTTTTACACACACTTGAGGCAGGGATTACAGGTCAGGGGGATGCAGGCAGTCCTCCAGTTTACAATAAATAGGGCCCTGACTGCAGTCAGTTAGTGAGGTCATGGGGTTCTCAGGGGACAACCACATTGGACAGGAATCACAATCGCGTTAGAGGTAGGTCCACTACAGGGGGACTGGTGTTCATGTCCTTGTTCTGCAGGACTCTGCTCAGGCCCACGATGTTCTTTATCTGAATGTATCATGTCAGATGCACATTGGACAGGATTCCACATGCCTGAGGTGGTGCAGATGGGACAAAGAATTGGCCATGCAGATGATGTGGAGATCTATAAAAAAATTCCCTGCTCTGGTGGGGGTGGGATGGGGCCCCACTCTCCTCCACAGTGTACCAGGCACCGTGTGGGCCACAGATGGTCAGCGCAAGGGGTGCCAGGGTGCTGCTCACATCCCTGTTGTGGAAGAGACTGCAGAGGTGCCCGAGTTCATCTGCCTCAAGGTGACCCCACTCATGTGTACATCCTACAGAGCATGACTGCCGCCCCAGACTATAGGGACATGTGGGGAGATTCTTGTCACATGTACACTTTTCCCAGTGTCCTCATCCACCTGAGGGGGACAGGTGCTGGGGTGTCCACTCACAGCCTGGTTCTACAGGGCCCACACTTGCCTGCATTGTTCAGAAGATGGAGTACACTGCTCCAGTGCATGCTTATTCCAGAGCGGGCGGGGAAGTGCCCTAGTGCTGCTTACCAGAGGTGGTGAGGACATGGGTTGGTGCTGGTCACCTGGGCATTTGAGGGGTCTCTACAGGGGGCTGCAGTTGTCATGTCTTGCAGGGCCCTAGGCCACATCCTCCTTGTGTCCCTGAGCTATGCATGTGGGAGAAGGTCATGAAAAGGACAGGAGGAAGATGTGCTGTTTAAATCCATGTTTGTGATCCACTATGGAGCCCTGTGTGCAGCCTGAGTTGTCTCCAGGTTGTATCAAACATCAGCAGGGTTAATTTTCTGTCCCAGGTCCATTGTTGCCTAAAATGAGGGACTGGACCTATAGCTCTAGCTAACATTCTGTGGTGTGTGTCACTGATAATGTGCAACCTGGCAGGGACAGTTAGGCTGGGACTGCAAGATCCTGTGACCACAGGCTCTGCAACCAGTGTCTGGACTCAGGTTTGGCCTCCATAAATACATGGGTTCCATACAGTGGGAATTTGAGCAGGACCAGACTATGAATGTGACCCCTTTGGGGATTATTCTCTAAGTCAGTATGGAGTGACATTTCTTAAATATGTTGAATGTACTGTTCTGTTCCATGGTGCCTTATCAGTTATGGTTGTGTCACTTTCTACTGCCCACATGTAGTTGTGAATCTTCACAGATTTTATTTGGGGCCATGTGGAGCTGGGATAGAGGACACAATCCCATTGTGTGACTGGCATAGATTATATTATGTCCTCAGTGTTGGGAATTTATATTAGAAGCTTCTGAGACAAAGTAAGCAGAGGATATTTTGAATAAATATTTAATGGATAGAAATAGCAGTTTGTTTACTAACTTATATCAAGGATTTTGAGGCAACTCATTTGAATTCCTGTCTTGAATTGAATTTGAATCCTCAAAGGGGGCTAGAAGTTTCTCCTTCAGATCTGTGAGAAACAACTCTGATCTGGGGTGCTATTCACACATTCACAATCTAAATTCACAATCTAAATATACAATGAGCTGATTTATTACAAAGCTGAGGCTGAGATTGTCAGTGAGAGATGCAGACATGTTGGAAATCTCCTGCAAGATACTGTTGACTTGTAGCTGCCTTCCTTGAAGCCAAGACATTTTTTCTCAGAACTCATGGTTATCCAGCAAATGTCTGGATCAGTCTCTAAAGATGCTATCTCAGTACATTGTGTCAGAAAAGATGAGCTGTGACTCCTTGGGACTAGCAGAAATTTCATCCTAGCCAAGTTTAGGGCCACGCATGGTATTGTAGCAACTTGGGTGACTGAGAGCTCTATAACACAGCCCATACTAGGACAAAATAAAAATGAGAATGACTCCTACAGGCTGATAGAATCCAGTGCTTTGAGGTGAAGTCATGAGAACCATAGTGGAATGAGGAGCATGCTGCTGGAACCATCCTTAGAAGTTTGTGCAAAACAATATCCTGACAGTGTTGTGAATGGTTTTGATTTCTGCTGCTGGTCCCTCTTTGCCCACTCAGTCAGGTCAGATTGTAAATGCAGTGAGGGTGCCAGCAAGTCTGAGAGTTATGAATAGGGTGCATGATCACATATGCAATGTGATCAAAAACCATCATGAATTTTTTTTTAAAAGAACAGGTTGATTTTGAAAGGAGGATAAGAAGCCTTAGAATATAGGTGATGTGTGATTAAGGTGGCCGAAGACAGCCAGTACTATTTTTTTTATTCTAAAGAAAATAAAAGAGGACAGACTAAAGTAGATCATAACAGAACAATGCAAGCAACACAGCATTTCACAATAAGACAATTGTATATCAACAGCAGCTACCGTAATGTCTCTTTCTTTGAAATAGTTGAGCATAGCTTCACATACAATAATATCAAACATAACAAATTAGAAAAAAGCCATTTAAGAGAATGAAAGTATTACAAGGAATTCTGAAACAAATAACAGAAAATGAACAATAGCTACTATAATATCTCATTTTCCATAAAAATTTGTTTATATTATTACACATATCAAAATCCAATAAGACAAAACATGGTAGAACCAATGGTAATAGAAGAAAAAAAGCATATTAGGACTTCAAAGCAAGATGATATTAAATCAGCAATGTCTTAATGCCATAATGTCTTGTTTTCTTCAAAGTAGCTGTTCATACTATCACACATAATAAGGTCAAACAAAACAGAATAAAATCATTCCAACCAATGAATGAAAACATTATAAAACTTCAAAGCAATAAAATGGGGAACCATGATTACCATAGAATCTTAGGTACTTTTACGATTTCTTACACTAGGGAGACTATACAGTATTTATACATGTGAGTTTGATTTATTTTGCTTATGAGTATGGCCTCAAGTTGCATTCATTTATTTATAAATATCTCAATGTGATCATTCTTTATAGCTGAGTAGTACTCCATTGTATAAAAGCATCACAAATTTTTTTTATCCATTCCTCAGTTGATGGGCACTTAGGTTGTTTCCAAGATCTGGCTATTACAAATGGTGCTGCTATAAACATTGGTGCACATATATCACTGTGGTAAGATGTTTTCAGTTCTGGAAATATGCCTAGGAGTGGGATAGCTGGGTCAAATGGGACTTCCAACCACAGATTTTGAGGAATCTCCAGACTGACCTCCACAGTGGTTGTACCAGTCTACACTCCCACCAACAGTGCAGAAGAGTTCCTTTTTCCCACAGCCTCTCCAGTATTTGTTGTTGGTAGTTTTGCTGATCCTGGCCATTCTTTCTGGAGTGAGATGGAATCTCAGTGTGGTTTTAATTTGTATTTCTCTAATGACCAATGATGATGAACATTTTTTCATGTGTTTATTTGCCATTTGTATTTCTTCATTTGAGAACTGTGTGTTCATCGTGGATGCCCATTTTTGGATTGGATCTTTGAATTTTGGGGGTCTGATTTTTTAAAATTCTTTATAAGTTCTAGACAGAATTCCTTTGGGGACAGTTCATTAAAATTTTTTCCCAGTTTGTGGTTTTCTTTTCACTATGCTGGAGATTTCTTTTGACATGCAGAAACTGTTTAATAGGATGTGATCCCAGTTATTGATTCTGGGAAGTATCTCCCATGCAGTTTGGTTCTTGTTCATGAATTCTTTACCAACCCCTATGTCTTAAAGATTTTTACCTACTTTGTCTTTCAACAGACTCGGTGTTTCTGTTTTAATATATAGATCTTTGATCCATTTAGATTTTAGTTTAGTACATGGTGACAGGCATGGATCTAGTTTTAGTTTTTGGTATATGGATAGCCAGTTTTTCCAGCACCATTTATTAAAGAGACTATCATTGTTCCAGTGAACATTTTTGGCCCCTTTATCAAAGATATGTGGTTGAGTGTGTTCATAGATGTGGTAGTATCTTCTAGTCTACTCCATTGATCTTCAGATCTGTTTTTAATTCCAGTACCATGTTGACTTTATTACAGTAGCTTTGTAGTATAAGTTCAAGTCAGGGATTGTGATGCCTCCTGCCTTGGCTTTGCTGCTTAGAACTGCCTTTGCTATTCTAGGTCTCTTCTGGTTCTAGATGAATTTTAGGAGTGATTTCTCTAGATCTATGAGGTATTTTATTGGTATTTTCATTGGGATTGCATTGAATCTGTATAACAATTTTGGGAGAATAGCCATTTTCACAATATTTATTCTTCCTATCCATGAACAAGGGATATCTTTCCAGTTTCTGAGGTCCTCTTTGATTTCTTTTTTCAGGGTATTATAACTTTCCCTGTATAGCTCTTTTACTTCTTTCATTAGATTAATTCCTAAGTATTTCATTTTTTGGATGCTAGTGTGAAAGGTGTGCTTCTCTTATTTCTCCTTCATTGATATTGTTGTTACTGTATAGGAATGCTATTGATTTTTGAGTATTGACTTTGTATCCAGCTACATTGCTGAATTTATTATATCTAGGAGTCTTTCAATGGACTTGTGGGGGCCTCCTATGCAGAGTATCATGTCGTCTGCAAATAATGATAATTTATCTTCCACTTTTCCTATCTTTACTCCTTTTACTTTTGTCTCTTGTCTAATTGCTCTGGCTAGTATTTCCAGTACTATGTTGAATAGGAGTGGTGATAAGGGACATCCTTGTTGTGTGGCTGATTTCAAGGGAAAGGCTTTCAGTTTTTGGCCATTTAATATGACTCTGGCTGTTGGTTTGTTGTAGATGGCCTTTATCATATTGACATAAAAACTATCTATTCCAATTCTCTGTAATGTTCTTATCATGAATGGGTGTTGGATCTTATCAAAAGATTTTTCTGCATCTATAGAAATGATCATGTGATTCTTACTTTTGGCTCTATTGATATGGTGGATTACATTTATTGATTTACATATGTTGAACCATCCCTGCATGCCTGGGGTGAATCCCACGTGGCCATGGTGTATAATCTTCTTGACGATTTGCTGCATCCATTTGCCAATATTTTATTGAGAATTTTTGCATCTATGTGCATTAGGGAGACTGGCCTGTAGTTCTCTTTTTTTAGCTGGGTCTTTCTCAGGTTTTGGTACTAGAGTAGTATTTGCTTCCAGGAAATAGGGAGAATTGCTTCCCTTTCAATTACATTGAACAGTTTCAGGTGTGTCAGCATTAGTTCTTCTTTGTATTTCTTGTAGAATTCCATGATGAATCTGTCTGGGCCTGGGCTCTTCTTTGTTGGTAGGGACTTAATTACATTTTCAATTTCATTGATAGAAATTGGGTTATTCAGCAGTTTTACGTCTTCTTGATCCAGCTTTGGTGGTTCATATGTTTCTAGGAATCTGCCCATTTCTTCTGTGTTATCGAACCTATGAGAATAGAGGTTTTCAAAATAGGTGTTTATGATCTTCTGTATTTCCACAGAGTCAGTAGTGATTTCCCCTTTTTCATTTCATAATTGCATGAATTTGAGTATTTTCTTTCCTTTTTTTAAATCAGGTTGGCTAGGGCTTATCAATTTTATTTATTCTTTCAAAGAACCAACTCTTTGATTCATTGATTCTTTGTACTGTTTTCTTAGTCTTTATTGCATTAATTTCTGCTCTGATCCTCATAATTTCCTCCCTTCTTTTGGCTTTGAGCTTGGCTTGCTCTTCTTTTTCTAGATGTCTGAGGTGTAGTATCAGGTTGTTTATTTGTGTTTGTTCTGTTTTCCTAATTGGGAGCTCAGTGCACTACATTTTCCTCTGAAGACCACTTTCATTGTACCCTACAGATTCTGATAAGTTGTATTTGTATTTTCTTTTGCTTGTAGATATTGTTTAATTTCTTTTTTAATTTCCTCTGTGACCCACTGATGCTCAAGGGTGTATTATTCAATTTCCATGTGTTTGTGGAGTTTTTGCCATTTCTTTTATCATTAATTTCTGGTTTCATGGCCCTATGATCTGATAATATGCATGGGATAATTTGAATTCTTTTGCATTTACTTAAATATGTTTTGTGGGTTAGTACATGGTCTATTTTAGAGAATGCCCCATGCATTGCTGAGAAGAATGTATATTCTATTGTTGTTGGGTGGAACACTCTGTATACATCTATCAAGTCCATTTGTTCACAGGTGTGATTTAGTTCTGTTATTTATTTACTGATTTTCTGTCTAGTTGATCTATCCCTTTGTGTCAATGGCACATTAAGAACTCCTATTATAATTATGTTACTGCTTATTTGATTTTTCATTTCCATTAATTCTTCCTTTGTATAGCTGGGTGCTCTGGAATTTGATGCATATATATTTAAGATTGTTATCTCTTCCTCTTGAAGTTTTTCCCTAACTAGTATGTAATGACCTTCTTTATCTCTTCAGGCCATTCTTGGTTTGAAGTTCACATTGTCTGCAAGCAGAATAACTACCCCTGGTTTTTTTTTTTTTTTTTTTTTTTTTTTTTTTTTTTTTTTTTTTTTTTTTTTTTTTTTTTTTTTTTTTTTTTTTTTTTTTTTTTTTTTTTTTTTAGTTCCTATTGCATGAAGTATTGTTTTCTATCCTTGGATTTTCAGTCTATGAATTTCCTTTTGGGTTATATTGGTTTCTTGTAAACAGCATATAGTTGGACATTGTTTCTTGATCCATTCTGCCAGTCTGTTTCTTTTCATTGGTGAATTGAGGCCATTTACATTAATGGTTATAACTGTCATATATTGGTTTATTGTTGACATATTATCTTTCTGATGTTGCATTTTTACCTTTCCCTTCTGTTTAATTGTATGTCTTGCTTAGTGGTTTTTTCCTATGTGTATCTAGAATGTCTTTCAGTATGCTTTGTAGGGTTGGTTTAGTGATCATGAAGTTCTTCAGCTGTTCTTGTTCATGGAAGTGTTTTATTTCTCCATCCATTTTGAAGGACAGTTTTACAGGGTACATCAGTCTGGGTTGGAAGTCGTTTTCCTTTAGGATCTGAAACACTTCACTCTATGCTCTCCTTGCCTTCATTGTTTGTGTTGAGAAGTCTGCTGTGATTCTGATAGGTTTTCCTTTATAAGTGATCTGTCTTTTCTCTCTAACAGCTTTTAATATTCTGTTCTTATATTGGATTTCTGGGATGGTGATTATTATATGTCTGTTTGTAGTTTTGCTTTGGTTATGGCTATTTGGAGTTTGATATGCTTCACTAATCTGTATGTCAGTTTCCATACTCATGTTTGGGAAGTTTTCAGCTATTACTTCTGTAAATAGCCCCTTGATATCATTTGTGTTTGATTTATCCCTATTAATCTTGTTTTTCTTTGTATCATCTTGCAGATGTTCAATTGTTATTTCCTGATTTCTTGTTATTTTTGAGATCTTTCCTTTTCTGTTCACTAGCTGCAATCTTATCTTTGAGGTCTGCAATTCAATCTTCACTTTCGTTTAGGTGGGTTTTGCAACTTTCAATAGAATTTTTGATTTCTTGTATATCTCTTTGAATCTGCTTCATGTATTCTGTTTGTTTCTCAAACTGTTCATTCAGGGATTCTATCATTTTGCTTTGTTCCTCTAATTTTTAGCTGTGTCTTCATAAGATGCATTCAGTATTTCTATTATTCACTATTTTTATCATTTCTTCTACCTGGGAGATTATTTCCGATTTGAGTTCCCTCATAGCTTCCTGTATTTGCTTCTTTATTTCAGTTGATATCATTTCAGGCATTTCACATGTATGGCTAGTATTTTCTTCTATGTACACAGCTCCAAGGCTTTCTTGGGATGGGCTGGAGGTTTGAGATTGCATTTTGGTTTTTCACTTTGTCATTTTCCTATATTTCCATGTTTCCCACTATGTTCCAAAGCTTTCCCTGGATGTGGTGGAAATCACCTCCCACACCCTCCACTACTGGGACTCATCTGGCTTGCGTGGTGGGTATGGCTCCCCTGGTTGAATGAAGGTCACTGGGCATGGTTCGCTCAAGCCTGAGGAACCTCTGGAGCCTAGTCCAGTGTCCTAGGGTGCTGGGCAGGCACCCAGCCACAGGGATCGATGGTCCCAAATTGTTCCCGGGCCTGCACCAGTGAGCTGCTACTCACCTTGCCTCCTGCTTCCCGTTCTAAGGGTCTCTCATAGCTTTCATCAGTCCTTTGACCCCAATATTTCTCTTTGAAAGTCTTTCAAGTTATCTATCCTTAAAACTTAAAGGTTTTAAGGAAAGAATGTATTTCAATTTGTCAGGGAAAGTTAAGTCCATTGATCTCTTCATGACAGACTGAAATCAACTCCAAGTTATTTATTGTACAACATACTACATACTTGATTCCTAACCCCTAGGCAGGAGGAAACCGTAACCCTAATTCCAGACTGGGTCAAAGAGGAGAAATGAGAATAGTGTTGTGTGGCATCAAGCCTTTTCTCAGCAGGCTCTAAAACACCCAGCAACATCTCAAGATCTCATACAAATGGAAGAGCACTGTCACCTGGTAAAGTGCTGTACCATATCCTAATCTACATGGTATTCCATCCCATGTATTTATTATTGCTTCATATTGGACAAGCTTTAGTTGCTCTCCACAGTGCAGATACTAATACAATGCCCTATCAAGTGATAACACACAGTGCAGCTTTGCCTGAACAGCACTGTATAGGTCATGAATGATCATGAGCCTGCTTGAACATGCATCATGACTTCAGTTACATGTCATAGGTCTAGCATTGGTTCCAGTGGGGTATCCTTGGACATAAGGAACAGTTCCACCTGTAAAATACCTTTGGTAACAGGCTGAGATGCTAGTGTGAGCTTTCAGATGGTGAAAGATTAAATACTTGATGCTTCCATGGGTCTTACTTGAAGAAACATGTTTTCTTAACTTGGGGATGGAAAGCATGATAAAGTAGCAGCTGAAGCCTTCCCAAGAATGTTGGCAGTGGTTAAAGTCTGTTAAGTAACTTGTTTGGACCAAGGCAGATGATAGCCTACTGTCTGTCGATTGTATCTGAGGAAAGCCACTCACTCACTGAGGTGGAGACATGATCAGCAGACTCCAAGTCAACTCTTCAGAATCTTGCAAGCACTGCCTCCCTCACTGGTAACCTGTTACTGGTATACAAGGTGAAATCTGAAGTTTAAATGTGAGATCAAGTGTCCAGTCAAGGTCACAAAGACTAATCATGGCTCAAGTAGACCACTTAACACTCAGGGATGCTCCACAAACATGAGGCCACTCTTAGATAATATGACCCTTCTGATGCTGTACTTCTCCTCTTCCATTCTGCACATCAGGAGGATGCAACCAGTTTGCCAGGCAATGGGAAAAAATGACTGCAAGAGAGTAGCTCTACATGAGTTGGTGGATGGTCACAGTTTAAGATGGAGGAAATTTCTGTTGCTTTTAGACTCATTGAGTTGCTATGTTCAAAGTCCTCAAGTCCTGCCAGTCCCCATGCCGTAGTGAAGCAGCATAATTGATATGAACCACAATGGCATGGGACTTTCACAGGACTCCACAATGAGCCACAGGTCTTCAACCTGTGAATATTTTAACTGTACTCTTCAAATCTAGGAATCTAGATGATTTGAGATCTTGAAGGACACAGAATGTCCTGTGCAATCATCTGATGCACATGAAAGCCTGTCCTGTGCAATCATCTGATGCACATGAATGAGTCTAGAGGAGAAGTGTTCATGGACAGTAAATCCTTAGGAAGAAGCTCTCCTTCTCTAGTGAGGGCAAATTTTATTATTGTTAAGTCCATGGTGACCTGTTCATCTCACCATTAGGATGGTTTCATGGTTTTACTACCACCTTAGTCCTCCTCAGAGGTTTGATATTCAAGCAGGAGCAGAGCAGAGTGCAATTCCACTTTGTTGTGCAGGGCCAAATAACTCTGGGCCATGGTGGCTCTTTCCAACTGCTGCTCCACTCACCAGGGCTCCCTTGAGTCAGGTGAGTTGAAGTGTAAGTGGGTATGACTGCCCTCTGCCCTCTGAACAGCACTGGAGGAAATGTTTCAGAGGGTGGAAGTCCTCCAAGACCTGGACAAAAGTGAAAGCTACGACAAGATGAGTTCCTGATCACTCATCTAGGGAGGCGCTTTAGGGAAGAGAAGAACCCAGAATACTGGATAATAGAGAGAGGGGATTCAGTCTTCCTGTGATGCAGAGAAGCAGCTTGAAGGCAAACTAGACAATCATAAATGAATGCTTGGGCAGACCCTCACACACTGCTAACACTGATGTGATCTTCACAAAATTAGGTGCTACAGCTACATTGTGATACCTTTTTTTCCCCCCATTGAGATCAATTTTTCTGCAGACTCATGTATGATATTGCTGGCCCAGCATTTGTAGTGTTTCACTTACAGGTTGGCCACAAGACTACTTTCCTTTAACAGATTAAGAAAAAACAAACTGATAGGGAACAGGAAGGGAAAAAGAAAGATATACACAAGAGAGTTAATATAATTATACAGCTAGTTTCTCTTAGTGTAGTGAATATATTTCCAGCCCAGATGTTTGCTATACAACCCAGTAAAGTCAAGATTTATGAAGATTCAAATTGGCTCAATATTTGATATTTGAAAAAGTTTGTGCTAATATCACTTACATAAGATATCATGCCTATATATTGTACTCTACTTACTACAAAGAAAATAATATACAATATGTTAATTATTGTAACTCTCCTAACCTGTTTTGAAACTTTCATTTTTGTCTTTAAATAACAAACAAAAAAATTCTTGCATGTGTGAAATTTCAGGGCTACTGTAGTATGAGTTTCTGCCTCCTTGACTCAGAACTTCTCCATACAATGATAACTCCTCAGATGCCAGGAGTTCAGTACAGACTATCATGATGCTCCAAAGTTTCTGATGCATCCCTACAGTCAGTCAAGTCACCCTGTAGCAGCTTATACCAGCTTGTTGGTTCTTGGTACATTTATCAAGGTTGCTGTTGGCATCCAGCAACAGCAACATTCAGCATAAAAAATATGTTCAGCCCAATCTAGTAAGTTGATGGATCTCAGAAAAAGAATCCTCTGGAGCTGCAGTCTGCACCAATGGTGCAATGCCTTCAAAGTCTAAGTTGATGACAAAAGGATTGAGTTCTTATTCAGTGCACCCTTTTACCCAGTACTTGATGGAGCTGAGTAGATGATGATGTTGGGCTGCACATCTGTACCCTTCAGGACAAACTTCCTCTGGCCCAAGTAAATCTTGGCTCCATGCTGCTACTGCTTCTTGCCATGGTGGGTTGTGATGGGTTTTGCT